>CAJHQP010000002.1:600000-776381 GCA_905132765.1 Moricandia arvensis | reverse complement strand
ATCTCATCGAGCATAACCGCTTTTGCCCCAGTGATCTAGTGAACAATAAAAAGTAAGTCAACAACAAGAGATTTCGTACAACAGACATTTGTTATCAGGAATCAAATCGGCAGTTAAAGTCTGCCAAAGACCGCCAGTCCTTTAAGTACAATCCTTGTTGCAAACCTGAACAAGCTCCTTGAAGCAATCTCATCTCGTTCACTGATCTTTTCTCTTCTAACTTTTAAACAAGCAAAGAAGGACAACAAACTTCTCAGAACCAATAATCAAATGATATATTTGTAACAGAGTTATTACCCTCTCTGCAAGACTGTGACTATTTGTTAGCTTGACCTCTTCTTGTCTTCATATGATGTAGTTTTGTTTCGGTGCTTCCTCACTCTGTGAGCTCTCCTTCTCTTTACTCTGATCATTCTTATGTTTCTTCTGGCGCTGATCACTTCCCCTTGAAGTGTCTTCTTGAATACCTCACAGCTTTCTGCCAATATAACAAGAATCACTTGTTTCAGCACCAAACCACATCATATATGAGAATCAAACGTTGAACCTTAATGCTAACAAAACCAAACCTAACTTGTTCCGTTGTGATGATTCAGCTTCAGGTTGCTTTCTTTTTCTAGTTGGGGAAGCACCAAGAACAGCAATCACCTGAGAACCTGGTGAAGATCCTCATGAGACTCTCCTGCTCTGATCAGTCTTCCAACACTTTCTCCTTTCTTGTCTGAACCCAAGAAATGACCACCACCTCCACAATCACCAAAAGGAAGAAGACCAGCAGGCATGTCTGGATACCAGAACCAGACTGGTAATGAGAGAAACAACTCATCCCTGGATTGTCCATGGCCATTGAAGTGTAATGAGAGCTTGAAGAAAACCACCACCACTGACAACTGGATCCCAATCTGCAGAAGAGAAGACAGGGATCTGCCTTTGCATACAAAGGCATTGATGTAACTCCAACTCTTGAGATCCCACTCTCATCATCTCCCATGCTTAAACCCCATCTCACCTTCACTACTCTCACCACCCATTCCTCTGATCCAACCCTCAGAACTTGGTTTGGTGTACTTTGCAAGACTTGACAGGGAACTTAAACCAGTCTGTAGATTTTATACAGTGGGAAAGAGAAAGAAAAACAACTCAAGAGAGCATCAAATCTAATGTAGCAGAACTATTCGTACTCCAGTCAAGGAAGAAAGTAATAAAGAGAACAAATAGACTTATTATAGGCAAAAAAAAGCTGAGAACATTCAGAGCATAAAGTGGTACAAGGAATGGATTTAGCTAACTTACAGCACAGAGGAGCTTAACAAATGAGAAAAAGTAGATTCGCTTTTAAAGAGTGTGTAAGAGAGCAAAGTCATAGACAAGAAGCCAGATGAATGTAAGCTTGTGAGATCAGAGAGTCAAGAGTTTTGAATTTAAAATGAAGGAAACTGACAGACCCATTGGATAGCATCAAGTTGTTAGGATCAGAGATGCAATAATTAGAGAATTAATAAATGGAAGGAAAGTAGAGAGACAAACCTGTTTGGATACTCCAAGATTGTGGTGCCCTTAGAAAAAGTACAAAACAAGAATCAAATTTTACAGTAAACCTCAACAAGATAAGAGATGGTATCAAATGCTGTTTTTTGCTTGGATAGGGAGAATGAAGAATTTATAGGGAACAATAAAAAGTGAAATAAATGAGAGATTCACAAGATGGGTACTTGAACAATTATCAAAGCAAGCATCAAGTTCCAAACTTTATAGAATCAAAGAAACATTAATAATAATTGTGTTTAATGACAATAAAAGACCTAGAGAAGAGAAAGCTGCAGGAGTTTAACACTAACAGAGGAGACATAATATGATTATTAAAACAAAAGACAGAACAACTACTGCCAACTGCTTTTTCCTTTATTACACAACCTAATCTAACTCTTTATCTTGTCTTTTCTTTTTTTTCTTGATAGATACATGTCTTACTTAACTTTTACACCTTGAAAGTGTTTAAATTACAGTCATTTTCACTTTTGGTTTTTATTCAGTATATTTAATTATTTATTATCTCAAAGTCTCATGTACAAGCAAGTGGTTCTTCCCTTCATGCTCAAGCTTTGCTTTCTAGATTTTACTCTCTAACATTGTGCTTTAGAATATCATAACATATTAAGTACACATACATGCATGTATAGCATATATATGATTACGTCTACATGTGTATATGTGTAAGATAATATTATTTTTTACTGACAGAAATTGCCAACTATATATTCTTCTAACAGAAGACTCTTTGCTGTGACACACTCATATTTTTTTTGTTCTGAGTGCCAACAAACCCTCTTTTAGAATAATTTTCCGGTCAGCTTTTCTAGCAGCCGTGTGATTAAAAAAAACACTACGTCTAGATCTCATCTCTACGCCGTTGGATCCACGCAAACATATTCTTATTCTTTTACTGTATTTCCTTTCTATATATAAGTTTAATAATCTCTCATTACAATAAGGGCTATATATGTTTTCTTTTTTTGGACAGTCATAGTTGAATAAGCTTTGTGATAAGTAACATAATACTTTCTGCATTTCTCAAATTGAACGGTAGTTTGAAAAATTTCTAAAATAAGTGGAATATGGCACGAGGGACATAATGTTTTGTTTTTTTTTGTAAAATATTACCAATATTACAACTTGAGAAGGAAACAAATAGTCCTTTTATTGAAATTGCAGTTATGAAATTACAGTGCCTAAAGTTTATGAGGATCCTAAAATCTAGGTGGTACTATTTGTATGTGTTTTCATTTTCAGAAACAAGCAAAGTTAAACTGGCAAGACTTTTGACAACTTCTAAAGATTTACTTGTCTTCTTTTCTGGAAGACATATTGATTTTGTAACAGTCGCAACAAGTTAAAAAATGCTACTCTTTCCGTTTTCATTTAATTGTTATTGTAAAATAAATTTTGTTTAAAAATAAATGTCGTTTTATGATTTTAATGTAGAATTTATTAAATTTATATATTATTTTTATTTTTTATTGGTTGAAATGTGATTAGATTTATAAATAGTGATATTCAATTTTAAAAATATATAAAATTAAATATTTTTTAATATATGTGCAAAAATCTAAAACGAATAGTATAACTTATGTTATGAAGGTACAACCAATAATAGTAGTAACTTTTTTGGTCACGAAATAATCCTAGATTAGTACAAAAGAAACATATTATACTTATATCAGTAGCAGGAAACATAAGGAATAAAAGGGAATCTAATCTGCAATTCATTAGGAATAAGATAAATTAAAATATGTATAGAATCGAGCTACAGCTGTGTTATAAGACTTGGACACACTATAGTCTCGTACTAGTTCTTATAGGGGCATGGGGCAACTAACCCCCCAACAACCATAAATCATGGTCAAACTTTAAAATTATCAGGTCAAATCCACAATCATAGTTGCTAATTAGCTGTAACTCGTTTATATAAATAAAAGTGAGAGGCCTCTCGTGCCTACTAGACGCGGATGTCTACTATACATGTGTTTTGTTCCCAAAAAACAGTATTTATATCGATTTTTCAACAATTAACCTGATAATTAAAATAGATAAGTAATTAATGGTTTATCTATGTAGAGAGTGGTTACTCAAATAAAAGTAGTGATGCTTTGATATTTTCATATTTAAAACTATTTCCAAATTTATGAAAATGTATTTGTATTTTTTCGAACTTCTATAAACATTTGGTATTGTGTATCGAATTATATTTCACAACTACAAAACAATGTTGGAGTATGACACTACTTTTCAGATTTTATTCGTAATAAATCAACAAGATATGTGTATGTACCCTTGTAAGAGGCATGTATCTACAAATGTAGTTAGGTTGGAAAATTTAAATTATTTATTAAACATGGAAATGATGCTCATCATTGCAAACAAGGTAAGATAATTGAGATCTAATCCAACCAAATTATGATAAGCGAGACTTGCACACAACTCATTCTACCATATGGGACAACACTAGATTACTGTTTCACGATATGTATACATAGTTACATACATACATAAAACAATGTATATGAATTTTATACAGGACAAATCTGATTAATTTAAAAAAAAATTAAAACAATTTTAACCGAAAAAATCATATATATGGCATACATGTAAAACAGTCAAAAATGAATTATTGCTTAATATAGTCTCGAATAAAATAGCTATCCTCACATCAAGGTTTATCACTAGATTTCCAAGTTACATATATCACATATTGATCTTAGATGTGCATAGTTGTCAAATGATTAAGAAACATAATGTGCATAGCCAATGTACAAACATAATTACTATTTTAAACTCCGATTCATGTGCTGTAAAAGAACAATGACACACGCAGAAAGTGAGTAAAGGAATGATTAAGAAACCTTAATGGAGTTGGTTAGTTTAAAGGTATCAGTTGCTTATTAAACTTCATTTTAATCAGAATATATTAACTTTGATTAGAGTGACGCCAGCTAAAGCGAGAAGATCCTCTGACCACGCGCAAGGAGACTACTTATGTGGACCCTCTTTCTAAGTACTTTTAAGTTTTAACTAAAACTTCAATGGCCCACAAACTCTTTTATTTGCAATGATGCTCAAGATTCCTAGAATCTGTATTTGATCGCAGATCATAAAACATATCTTTGTTTCTTAATCTTAACACACAACAATCAGCTGTACCTATAAATTATACAGTAAGAAATTGTATCTTTGTTTAGAAAATAAAATCCAGCAACCAAATTAAGAGTGTAGACTTTATTAGCTAAGACAATAAGTTAAGAGCATCATTATCCAAGGGCTTTTGCCCTTGGTTTCCACAATTCCCCAACTCCAACACAAACAACATCTCTTATATTGCTCAAATAAGCTCCCCTCATGCCATGGTTCTTACACTATTCATGGGCTCCACTGACACATGGCGACCCGTGATTGGTTAGTTTTATTTTTTTTTAAAACAAGCAATGGGTTGCTTGGGATAATGATGCTCTAAGGCAGAAGTCCAAGATAATTACAACAAGCCCATGTGTGTTAGGGTTTATTGACAAATGAGTTAGTAATATAAATAGGATTGTAAGGCCATGATTCATTGCATAGTTCTTAGGTGGAGTTCTTGACTTTTAATTTTTCATTTTTTCATTTTTTTTTAACTTTACGGCTAAGAACCGACTTTTAAACTTTTATTTAAGAGCCGGTTCTTAGTTTTTCTTAGTTAAAAACTAAAAACCAGCTCTTAACAAAAGTTAAGAAACCCATTTAAAAACCTGCAGTAAACATGCCTTAATGAGAGAAGAAATGTAACCTTGGTTGTTCCAAAGTATCTCGTGTCTCATTATAAGAAATCAGTCTAACACATTCTCATCTTTGTGACAAGTTAATCTTTTCAGTCTCTTATTTTTGCACTTGAATAAAGTCTTCATGAGGTATCTAGCTATTTCTAGTGTGTTAAAGCTCATTTGAGCGAAAATCTATCAATTTATTCAGACTCGTCAATGAAACACATCGTGTTGTATAACAATGTGTGTACTACTACTACATGAAATCATTCTTTTTGTGTCATGCTTTGTTTCAAGTATTTATCTCTATTGGCATTCCAACAATTACAGCTTAAAGCTTTTTGGTATTTTTATCCTTATATGATTCTACATACGTTCTCTGAAGTCGTGACCTAGGAGCAATTTACATTGATGTGTTCACAATTAAGTAGAGTACATGAGACATCATGTCACGACAAAATGAAAAGGATACGGTTTTTCGGACTAAAATGTAATTTATTATAATTTTTTTTATAACAGTGAGCAGCCCCTATGATAGTCATATAGTACAATATTTGATTAGCTAAAATAGATTTAATAGGCAGTTGTGGTCACGGGTGGACAAAACAAGAGTAGTTCATTTTTGACTGCTAATATTATTTTTAGGCAAATATATCGACTTCAAATATTATTTTTGGCAAAGATATTGACTTCTTTTATATTACTATTTCTTGTTGCATAATCAATCCACAGATTACTAAAATAAAGAAAAAAAATCAAAGACAAGCAAAAAAAAACTAAAATTTAGGGCTACCAGTAACAGCATATGATTTGCTACGAGGAAACAGAAGATGAGAGACTTTCTTCGTCTTTGGATTCAGAGATCCTTCCTCTACTTCTTCCTCTTCATCTATCCTCGCCATCCCTACGCTTGAGCTCTTAGGCAAGCCTCCTTGCTTCAGCTTCTTCTGCTTCTCTTGTTGCAGTTTCTCTTGTATAAACATGTCGATCTCATTCTTGTGCCCTAAACTCCTAACAGAAGCAGCTCTCACTAGCTCGCTGTAATCATGGTCAATCCCGAAGTCGGTGGTTCTCCGGGAAGATGCGGAGGAGGAGAAGGCTGTCGAGGAGGAGCTACCGCTTCTTGAGAAAGGATCAGAGACTGAAGCAGAGGAGGGATAGTAAGTTCTAGATACGCAACCGGTGACGCTTCTCACGTAGAACTTGTTTAAGGCTCTAAAAGGTGTTGAGATTATTCTCAAGAACTTGTTATTGTTTTGTCCTCCGTTTCTCATCCTCTTGTGTTTGTTTTTTTGAGTATGATGTGGTTGTAAGGGTCTTGAAACTATTTTCTTAAGTATATAAATTAAAAACGAGTGTTTAATTAAGAATAAATAATTGAGTTGAGAGAATCAAACGTGGCTTAAACTATTCAAAACAGTTGGTTTACAAAAATAATTGTGGAAAGAGTGTTGGAGAGAGGCAGTCACAAGGCCCCATTGATCGAATTCTAATCATTAACACTACATAAGTATATGCTGATTGATCCTAGTTAGTAAGTTTTCATTTTCTCACTAAAATAGTTTGTAGTATATGAGTTATCGTACTAACGTGGATACATTATTTGAAATTACATTAACTTGCTGATGTTTTAGTTAAGAGATCATAATATATGGCCTAGGGCTAAAAACTATAGAACATTTAACATCAAACTCCAAAACGCTTCTGATGATTCCCTAGTTACTACCGGGTAGTTCACTTACAGAGACATGTTAAATTATATTAAAACGTGGTGCGGACACAAAACACGGGAAGCGTGACAACTAAACATGTAATATTTGGATTTGAACTTTTTGTAGGCATGGGCACATCTTTATTAGAAAAAAAGCCAATTAGTTAAGACCATACATGTGGAGTCATGTCTATCAAATGCTTCTAGAAACAACTAATAATATATATTAAAAACATATCCCTGCATATCCTTTTTAATTCAAGGATTCAAGTAGATAACAAGATTTCGATTGACAACATGTAATATTGTCGCACTGATTTGAACTGCAGTAATTTGATGTGTTCTTCAGTAAGTGAGACACACATTAAAAACTTTGTGTATGAAAAAGATAGAATCCCGTATATGATTTGATGTATACGTAACCTTTTATAAAATGGTGTTACATACTTTAATAAGAAAAAAATGGTAGCATATGATTCATCATATGTTCATTAAAATAATTTGTAACTTATTTCATCAAATACTTGACTACTACGCTACTTTTTTTATTACGCACAAGATTTTAATGTTAAAGAAATATATAATGTTATTGGCGCGTATATTAAGATAGAACAAGAAGATGTTAAAAGTATCAAACACCTCAAATTCATTATCCAATCAAACCGTTGATTTTGTTACTTGGAACACGAGACCACCGACATATAAATTGCTGAAAAACAAAATAAAACAAAATAAAATTTACTACTATTATTTTTCATAACGACCAGGAAAGATTCCATAAAAGGTCGTTAAATGTGTAGATAATTCAATTATCCAATCAAACCGAACCAGAAATAGATTAAATATATTTTTTTTTAAATAATAATTTCCATTATCCAACTTGTCATGGAGCTTCTCTCTGTTCCTCACCTCTGTTCTCCCCACACGCCAAAATTGATTTTCTTCATACAGACCCCTTCTTTTATCATCTCTCCACTATTCTCGTTTCGGTCAATAACAGATTCTCAAACCGTTTTTATCCTTTTTCAGATCATAAAATCCACAAAAAACCCTAATTTCTATCTCCTTTAATCTGATTTTTTTTTTGGTATTTTGGCAAATTTGATTTTGGGAGATTCGATTTCGTTGAATGGAGCTTCTTCGATTTGGAGAAAAGAGTCTCCTTTCACCTCACAGAAGAAAAAAAATGGCTGCTTTTAATCGCGATCTCCGGCGTCTCCGGCTACGGAGCTTACAAGGTTTATCATTTACCATCCGTCACCAGAAAGAGACAACGTCTCATGAAGATTCTCGGAGCGTTTCCTCTCCGTAGCCGAGTTAATCCTCTGAATCAGCCGAGACCATGACCCTCGTGTCACGAGACTTGAAAAGCTTCCTCAGCTCCGACTCCGATGAGATCCCAAACAGCTTCAAACAGATCGCAAAGATCGCAACTTCCAACGAGTTTACAGATTCCTCTCGAGGGTCTCTCAGGCTGTGACTGTTGGTGTCTCTCGTGGGTACAAGTCTGAGTCTTGTAAGGTTGTTGGTTCTCAGGAGCCGAGTGTTGTTGATAAGGTTTTCTCGAAGGCTGGTACTGGTTTCTTCTCTGTTGTTGTTGGTAGCTTTGCTAAGAATCTTGTTCTTGGGTTTCACTCTAAGGATGGTGTGAGAGGTGGTGATGATTCTGAGGAGAGGACGCCTCAGTGGTTGAGTTTGCTTTGTGATGATAAGTGTAGAGAGCTTTTAGCTGATTGCATCGAGAGGTTCACCAGCACTGCGGTGGCTGTGTATTTAGACAAGACGATGGATATCAACGCGTTTGATCAGATCTTTGAAGGCATGACGAATCCTAAGCATCAGGATAGTGTCAAAGACGTTCTTGTTTCTGTCTGTAACGGTGCGCTTGAAACTGTTGTAAGGACATCTCATGAAGTCTTTACTACACCCAAGTCTAGTACTGTGATAGAAGAGGTTGAAGAAGAGGATTGTGGTCCCTCGAGAAACAGTTGGACCGATGCTATTTCAAGTACATTGGCGGTTCCAAGTAACCGGAGGTTTATGTTTGATGTAACGGGGAGAGTGACACTAGAGACGACGAAGTCAATCATTGGATTCATGATGTTGAAGACACTACAAGGGTTTAGAAAAAGCTTTGATGTGGTTCAGGAAGAGGTTACAGAGAGAGGACGCCAAGTGGTTGGGTATGTGGAGCTAAAGCTTCTGTTATAGTCACGGTATGGCTAGCTTTGTACTTGCACATCATAAGCCGCTGTGTAAGGAACTCTCCCATAGGCGTGTAAGCCAGCACTTTTAGCACGAATTCAGATCGAAGAACGGATTGATTTTGTTTGGATATATAAAGCTATTGGTTAGGTACACAAGATTCATCAGCTTCCTTCTTACTATATTTTCATGGTTGGAGCTGAAAACATTATATATATATTGTGTCTATATGTGTTTGTGTATGTGCACAAACTGATTTTTATAATGGATTCTTAACTTTGTTAAAAGTTAAAGAACCCACCTAAGAACCCCGCAATGAACATGGCCTAAGAAGGTGAATGTTCCAAGAATCTTCAATCTTTACAACTTATTCGTAATCTCTTTACACTTCTTTGGACTAGTTGGCCTTTGATGTATTACAGTATTAGAATCCTTTGCCGAGTGGTGTTCTAGATAACTTTTTTGTGCTAACATTGACAAAGAAAAGATGATATAGTGATTTCAACTCATTAACTGGAAACATAATAACATTGTTACACCACAAGTTTCACGAGAAAGAACATATACTAACTTAATGAAAAACCTTATTACCCTCATAATGAATTTATTACTTCATTAACGTAATAGTCAAGAAACAACTCCAAATATCTTCGAAAGGAAAAGACATCCCGTTTCACAACGATAGCCAACTGGACAATCAAATAGTTTTAATGGTTTAAACCAACCAAAGTCAAAAAACACCAACACAGAAACGTCATGTAGTTGACTATCATCCAGGCTTTGTAATGGGGGTTTAGAAAACGCATAGTCTTAAAATTATATAAGTCTGAACCTGCCGTTTTAATAGATAGCAAAGAAGTAGAAAAATCAGAGTCACAGTCATTGTCAATATTCTCACTCGCATACCTTCTCCCAATCATCCACCACTTCTTCCCCAGAGCCTTCCACCACTTGTTTACCGGCAGCTTCTGAACTGCTGCTCCTTCTGTCTGAACCAATGGCTCCAACGCGGACGTTTTGGGCTTCTCCGGCTCCAGTAACACTCCAACGGTTAGCTGAGGTAACGATTGGAAAGTTGGTCGTTGCTGATCGCCACGCAGAGGCTTGAGTATCTGTAGATGAATCCTCCAATGGGGGAATCTTCAGCTCCCCAAGAGTCAATCATTCTCCTGAATCACTGCTTCTTCCATGGATTTGTTTTCTGCACATCCCAGGATGAGCTGCTGGGTAGTTTACCCCATGCATTACCGAGTGACTGAGATTGCGCGGCGTTCTGGACAACCACGGCTCCATTGTATACAGAACCGTGATCCAGCCTCCTCATGGCAGTGGCGGCTCGTGCATGGTCGTGGAACACGGCCAAAGCGTTCTTGTCATTCAGCCAAACAAGCTCACATTCACCCCCAAATCTCAGCACCACCGCGCTGACATTCGCCTCACTCGGAAGATCCAATAAAGAAACCACAAGCCTAGGATCCATATCCACCAACGGATCAAAGGAAGGTGGGTGACCTACCGAGACAGCACCACCCCTAGCTCCAATGATCCGTGTTGGAGGTTTCGACTTTTGTGTAACGTGAACCACTATAAACTTTTTTGGCTCCCACCCTCCGATCTTAACCGCAAGTTTCCACCTCTCAGCTAGAAGCCGAACCGTGTCTAGTTTATCCTTTTGCATCGGACAGAAGACATGGACCTTGAGGGTACTTGTGCTTCCTCTGGCTTTCCCAAGTACCAGGAACTTGAAGCGCTCTTCAACAGCCAGTACCCACTTCGGATCACGCCTATATATGTCTGAAATAATCTCTGTCATAGCAGAATTCTCGCTGAAATGTAAAGACTCTAGATTTGGAGTAGTGATATCAAACGCATCCTGAAGAACCCTCTTACGCTCCTGCTTAGCACACTCATCATCACACGAAAGCTTTCTCTGCCCAAAAGGGATTCGGTTTCCGCTCATATCAACAGGCTGAAGAGGCGTTGGAAGCTTATGCAAGACAGAAGTTTCATAGACAGAATCAACCTGAAGACTGCTGGCGCTTCCTCCTCCAGCATCACAAGGGACTGTAGCGGTTATGCGACCACACGAACATGTAATTGTAACTGAATATTCACATCTGGAGTCAGGGCAAGGCAAAGAAGGATGGCAGAGAGCTGCACAAACGTGCCTGCAATCTCTTCGAGGAGCACCACACGTCTGTCCACAAGTAACACGCAGAACTGCTTCAGATTCATTGTAACTATCACAAGGCTCTGGGTGACAAGTTCTGGCACAAGCATGCAAGCCACAACGTCTCGTCTTTCCACAGATCTTGTTACATCTAATGTCTTTCAAGCCACATGGTATGTTTCTGAGAACCACGTGACCACCAACACATTTCTTTTCCACGGGGGCAGAACAAGGAGGGCAATCTCCAAAATGGCATCCATGCGTAGCAGAATGGCCACAAGGCTGAGGAATCGAACAGGGAAGCTGGCAGCTAGGAACAGGTGTCCCACATGGTAGTGGTGGAGGAATTGAAGTTCTTCCACAAGCACATGTAAGATCAGTGAATATCATTTCGAGGCAAGGAGGACAATGGCCACTGTGACATGACGATTCACAAGAATGCTGTCCGCACCTTAGGTTCTTCCCACATGGTAATTGACAGGCATGTGGGTCCCAATCGCCAGATACATCATTCTTCTTCGCGTTCAAAAAGAGGGCAGCAACGCTCGCTACATCTGTGCTCCCACAGTTTTTCTTACGTCCGCATGGCTTAGCGCACACAAACTTCTCCGTCTCTGAAGAGGTTGTGAAGTAGCATTCCACAGTCCTGGATGTTGACCCACACCGGCATTTCTGGTTCACTTGACTAAACAAGGAGGGCAATCACCCGAATGGCACACTTCGCTGCAAGTATGTAACCCACACGGAAGAAGCTTCCTGCAAGTGTTTGAACACGAAGGAATCGGGTCCAAGCAACTACGCCTGGTCTGCTCTTCTAGACGCGTTTTTCCACAATAGCACGTCTTAACTCTACTGGGTAGTAAGTCACAGTCCCCGCAAGGTCCAGGATGACAAACCTCGGAACAGAAATGATTACCACATCCAAGAGGCTTCCCACAGTTAAGATTGCATGAATACACACCATCTTCTGCTTTCAACTCTCCCTTCACGTTCATCTCTCCGCAAATGACAGTCTCCACTTTTTTCTTGCAGAAGCATGTGGCATTTACAGGTACCTCACAGGGATCACAAGGGCCAATGTGACAAGTCCTTTCACATCGATGACGCCTACAGTTGAGAAGCTTCTCGCAACGCTGCCCACAAACAAGAACAGATCTTCGCTCAGAGCATCTAGTATGAACCATCTTCTTGCCACAAGGACAGCTACGAGGTGGAGCAAAAGCTTTACAGGGAGGACATGGACCAGGGTGACATTGCAAGACACAGACATGAGGACAAAGATCATCTTTATCCATCTCAGCTGCTGCAGAAAACTCTTTCTCCAGCGGCTTCCCACACGGCTCCCCGCATGAATGTGGAGTCAGATACGGATCAGATGGTGGATCTTTTCTCTTTCCACAAAAGCACCGATAGCATATCTCTCTTGCTGATGTCAACTGGACAGATTGGCAACCAGGACATCTCCAATTATCACCTTGATTTTTCTCAGCCAACAAATCAATGGAAGTTGGTGCTCGAGCCCATTTCCTTGATACAATACATATGGAAGATGGAGTAACAGCTTGAGCAAGACCAAATATTCGCAGACCGTCGAACCATGTCATAACAAATCATACACTCAACAGAACTCTTCACCAGCTTATCTTGGATCTCTTGAACAAGTTGAGGCAAGTTCAGGTCTGTCAACACAATGTTCTCCTCCTCAACCACCCTTTTCCCCTGATTCACAGGCCGAGTCCTAGACGCAACTCTTTGGGGGCAAAGTTCCAGGAGCATTATTTCTTCTTTGTCGATTAGGTGGAGGCGGACCAACAACACTACTCCTTTGGTGGTGGTTATAAGAGGCACGACGAGAACCGTTACGACGTGAAGCAGCAGCAGCTTCTGGAGTTCGGTCTGTATTAGTAGGAGGCTCATTTACAACCGCTGCCACGGATGTAGCTGCACCTCTAGGAACCCATGTTTGGTGAGGATTGGAACGAGGCCTATCTCTCCTGACTTGAGAGCTCATATTCTTCTCTGACTCCACAAATACAGAACCTGTCGTGGCTGCTGATGCAATGGGCGTACTATTCACAAAGTGCTTCTGCACACAATGGCAAAAAGGTTCAGACTTTAGCAATTAGTAAACTTTCAATCCTTAAAAGCCCTAAAATATTTGCATTACCACCAGATAATTCACCTAAAATACAACGATTTGAAATGAATCGAGATAAAATTACACAAAATCCAGAAATGAAATCGCGAACAATCCCTAAATGTCACGAGGGGGAAAGTTGGTACCTGACGAGAAATTACGGAAAGAGAAAACAAAGAACAATCTCGGGAATCAATTAATCAGGGGATGAGATAGAGAGAGAGACTGTAGGAGGAGAAAGATGGAAAGAGGGAGCGAGGAGGAAGAAGGATATATATAGAGAATGAAAGTGAGAGACCGCCTTGGAGCCAAAGGAAATTAGAGTGAGAGAAAGTGACCCTTTGCGACTTTTCTTAATTTATCTTCTCTGTCTCAGTCAACAATGGTCTGAATAATATTTCTTTATTATGCTTGACGAACACTCAGAACCGAGTTATATTAATGGGCCAGACATGGGCCGTAAATGGGCTTGTATTGCTATGTGTGGTTTTTTCTTCTTTACCTTCCTTGTTATGTGTGTTTGAAACTTTGAATAGTATATAGGTCATGTGTCAAAAAAAAAAAAAAAGAATAGTATATAGGTCTTGTCTGTGATTGTTATTATAGGCTTTCATCATCTTGGATTGTTTGCCTATTAGAGTTTTTTTTCATTATCAGTGAATTCGAAATTGTTTGCATGTTAGAGTTTTCCAAGAGTTTTTTTCATTATCAGTGAATTCGAAATTGTTTGCATGTTAGAGTTTTCCAAGAGTTTTTTTCATTATCAGTGAGTTAAATTGTTTGCATGTTAGAGTTTTCCAAGAATAAACAGATTGTTTGCATGTTAGAGTTTTACAGCAATAAACATAGATTGTTTGTCATATTTTATCATCATGGATTAGTCATTGTAAATTGTCATAATCTAAATTATCAGTTAATTCTAATCAATTGATACAATTTATTTTTTATATTAAAATAATTGACACATAAGTCATATAAAAGAATATAAAATATTCTTTCAAATTTGGCGGAGAAAAAAAACAAATTAGGGTTCCTCCGCGGATGAGAAAAAGAGTCCCAAATTTGATCGATAAAAATAGGATGTCTTCTTGTTTTTGTCTACTTTTAATAAAACATGAAAGAACCAAAACAGGCCCAAAATAGCTCATCTCCCTGTCAACAGTGGTAGGAATAATACATGACGAACACTCGAGTCATCGATATGGGCTTTTATTGCTAACTTAACCGACCTTAACCGGATACAATCATATTATATTGCTAAACCAGTATATATCCGACAACATTTTTTTGGGTACAATGATACAATACTAACAGAAAAAAAGAGAAGACTGGTCAGGACTCAGAGTCCGTGAAGCAGGGACTCTCAAGGTCAGCCATGCTCGCAGAAGCAAATGATTCGAACGAGTCCATTGTTGAAAGCGATGAAGTTTCTAGCGAGTCTGAGTGTTCATCATCGTCTATCTCAGGGAGGACAATGTGACCATCTTCTTCTTCCTCTTCACACTCATATTCTTCTTCGGCTTCTGAAGCTTCATCAGAGCCCATGAGCAGCCTGTTGATAGCTGACTTAGCTGCTTCCGTGAACCACTCCGCTTTCGGAAGTGAGCTGGTTGAAAGAACCACAGAAACTTTTAGTTAAATTCTATGTTAGAGATCTTCAAAAGAGTGTTCTGCATTTACCTTTGTGGGTTGATCCCTCTTGAGGAGAAGATGTTGATGGCTCTATTGATCACCACTGATGCATGGTTCTGTACCACTTTAAATGGATAACCTGCGAACCTGGCTATCTCCACTGTGAAGTTCATGTCCAGTATCAACTGCAAAATGTAGCAAAGACTTCATCTGTTAAAGCTGATGTACATAAGAGTGGTAGAAGAGAGTGTGTTTACCTGTTGCAACCCGGATGGCTGAAGTGGAGTTGACTCGTCCTCGAACGCACTCCAAAACTCTTGCTCGTTTGATAGCCAGATTATAACTGTCTCGGTTAATCTAGCTAGTAGAATCTTTTGCAGTTTCTCTTTTCCAAGCAGAACATCCCCAGCAATGATGGCCAACTGTTGTAGCTTAGAGAACAATGCCTGCATATGAAGAGAGAGACATGAATGATTCTGTTTAGCTAATGTTTATCAACCAAGTACTATTAAACCAGATAGAAGAAGAGGATGAGACCTGAAACGGTAAAGAGGGAAGATGCAAGTCATCTGGTGTCTCGGTTAAATAGATGAGTGCATCTAGTCGTGTTAGTCCTTCCCTAGAGTAGATGAAGCTCAAGACAAACTGCAGACAGAAGTAGTTTCTGAGTTTGTCGAATGATTGAACCATGTGTCGTTTCCATTCTTTCAATTCCGGTGCAGAGCTACTGATTAGAGAAGGACTACTACTACTATCACCATCTCCTCCACCGTTTTCAATCTCGAGATTCCAGACTTTAACAAGTGATTTTGGTAAAAGTTCGTCTAGTATTGTGAACGCAGCTCCAAGAAGAGCAAGCTGTTCTGAATCTGTCTCAGCTCTAGTGAGAATGGTATGATCTTGAAGCTCTGGAAGACCATCCTCATCTGCATGGCCAGGCAAGGCTTTGATCAGAAAGTCGATGTATTTATCATACAGTTGCAAAACCCTCGCTAATACACTTTCGCCAAAGTTTAACACAGCTACATGTGTTAACTGCTCAAGTATGTCCTGAAATAACAAATAAAGCTTCAAATAAACTTATGTCTCCAGAGCCATACAAATAAAGATGTGTTAAAAAGCTAACTTACTTGCACAATTTGCATGAACCGAATGCTACAATCTGTCATTGTCGTGTCAGAAGCGATTGCAAACTCAGATAAAACCGCCACAAAGTCAGAAGATGATTCTAACCCCTCATCAGTTTCGTTCAAGTCAAAGATAACCTTACGAGCCCGTCTAAAATTCAGCTCCAACACTTCTTCAACATAAGGCCGGAACAGCACCAAGAACAGCTTAGACAAAATCAATCCCTGTGGTTCCAACACTTTGCAATAGTTAAGACAGTCTTGAAGACACACACTGGCTGCACGCAACGCATAAACCGTCTCCGAAGGAGCTGCATTTTCTTTAACCAACCGCACCAGATACTCAACTTCCCTCTCTGCCCATTGAACAACTTTGTTGGAGTACGCAGGATTATCATCATCACCAAACATGGCTGCGGATTCCTTTGCAGCCACTGAGATGTTAGAGAAAACAAGCTTAGACAGCGTGGCTGGAAACGTGTTTGGGCAGGAAGAACATGAAGGAAGAAAAGCCTCGATTCTTCTGTGGAGGCTTGTGGCGTAAAACTTTAGAAGCAGTTGGTGAGCTGAAGGCCCTTTTCCTAATCTGATCAACCCATTCAACGTATGCTTCAGTTCAGCAACGCTAACTGAAGGTTGTTTAGCGATCCTAAGGAGCTGATCCTCCAGAACAGCCTTTCTTTCCATAAAAGCAGACTTGTAAGATGACATCTCAACTGATCCTTTAAGTTCCGGATTGTTTCTTTCCTCGGCATCCATTGCCTCAAGTGCTTCATCCACTTTATGTTCAGCTAAAAGAAGGTCAATCTTCTCCAGGAACTCAGACTTTGGATCAAGTAATTGTAATTCATTAGGTAATGAATCCCCAACCTCAGCGCTATCTGATCCATCTGCATCACCAGCGTATCGCTTCCATTCATCCATCTCACGGCCAAGTCCAGACATCAGATCCTGCACAAGAATCCCCTGGGAAGATATATGCTTCCGTAGCTCAACTAACTCGTGCTGCATCTCCACTGCTTCTTCGGATATTCTACAAAAAAAACAATACATAAAGATATGAATCTCAGAAAGTAGCACAGTAGAACACTACAGTGAGCATGTCCCTCTCACAGCTCTCGTGTAGAACATAGACTCTCCTATCATCATGCCAGTACCTATCACACTACCGATACAACAATCTTCAAATCAAATTTGTAACTAGTAGCGTTGTATTACCTCAAGAAAGCGAGGTACTTGGTACGCATATCACCACACATATTCTCCACAGCATCTTTTAGATCTAAAAGCTCACAGCAGAGCTTTCTAATCCCCTGCATTGTTCAACATTACCAAATCAACCATTAGAATAAGTAATCATGAGCAAATCTTACTCTTAGGTTTAGTACTTTCTCATGAACTATAAAATCTATGTTAAAGTCGAGAGCTTTAGATTCCTAAACCAGATCAATGGGTAAGATTCAAACAAACCCACTTGAGAAAACATTCTCAAAGTGGAATGGATTGATTCATAGGAAGTAGCAAGTTACTAAAAGTAGCGAAACAAAGAGAAAGGAGGAACCTTTTCGGTGAGAGACTGGTGAACGGAATCGATTTTGATTGAGGAGTTATGCTTTCGATGGATGGTAAGTCGTCTTCTTCCTCGCTGCTCTCCATGTCTATCGCTCTCTTTCACTCTTCCTCGGAGTCTCAGACAGTGTTGTCGGAGAAGCACGATAGTGATGGATTGGACTCTCTCTCTCAAAACACGGAAAGATACGGGTTTGTCTGCTTAACTACTTGTACAGTTGTATGAAACGGCGTGTAGTGGAATTTATAAATCAAGAGACGGCACGATCGTTGGAAGGATCAGTCTACATAAATGTTTTTTACAATTTTTCTTTTATTTTGTAACAAAGTTATAACTGTTATTAGCGTTTATATAAATAATAAAATGGCTAGTGAAAATTATGTCAATCATGAGTTTTGAAGAAATTAAGTGTGGAATTATAGTTATATTGTAGATATTATCGATATAATAAAAAAATAATTCTTTTAAATAATTCTTTTTATGTTTTTATCACCAAAAATAACTTTAAAAAAATGATGGAAATAACTTTTTTAATTTGCAAATTTCGAATATTTTTTTTTAATTTTAAACTCTATTTATATCCACCCTAAATCTAGATTAATTAATCCTAAGAATAATAAAAGTATATTTACATTTTAATAAAACATATTTTGATTATTTAAGAAAAAATTGTGATAAAATTTTTTTTGTGATATCCTAAAATATTTCTCTAAATAAAAAGGTCATACTATAATTTGAAATAGAAACTTATGGTTGATAAATCTTTGAGTTTTGGGTTTTCTATGAAACATTTGATTTTTCTGATTTTTCAGGTTTTTTATCTACTTTATATTTTAATTTTAACTAAAAAATCATAGTTGAAAAAGTCATCGAAGAAAGAAGATACATTTCATTGAAAAAACATGTACTTAAACAATATATTTATACCACGAGCACATAGTGTTCTCTTGAATACAGAGTAAATCTCACATTAACATTTTCACTAATAATCTTGCTAATGAACAATCATATCCATAAAAATTTCTGTAACTATTATCAAAACATGTTTGTGGAATCAATCCTCTTCTTGGATTTACGGAATCGAGACACCGTACTCCATCCATCAGTACGAAACTTGCAAGAGTACTTACTCCATAGCCATAGAAAGCAAAGACTTCTTCTTGTGCCCTTCGTGTAACAATCTTGATCACCACCTCGTACGTTTCTCCCCATGGAAGAAGAGATACGAATCGGGCTATTCTCTAAACATTTCCTATAAGCTTCAAGAAAAGGGTCAACGTCTTTCTTCCTAAAACTTGACAAACCGGACCTCGAAGTCTTGACCATGTTGGGAAGGCGTGAATGGACAGACAGCGAGAGGACTCTGCAACACTTCGTAGCTATACTCAGCGTGAGGACATGGAGGTGGCGTAAGCGTCCATTGTAGCTGGTCACGGCCACTTCTGTTCTTCTTTCTTGAGATTCCAGGCTTTAGCTCCCATGAGAAAGGGACTTTGGCTTTAGAGGTTTGATCCAACTCATGGTGGTTTGGACTAAACATCACGTGTGGTCTTTGTTGGATTCGTTATATAAGTATGTCTTCATTTGAGATAAGGGGTGTGTGTGTATATATACCAAAAGTTTTATTTCGTAAAATCTGATTTGATGTGTGTATATTCACCTAAGTTTTGATTAATATATAGGTGGAATGATAACATCGTTAGGACTCGCTTGGCTATATATATAACCGCCTGTTTTGTGGATATATATTAACAATATCATTTGTCTGTCTTGTACGTATCTAACGCAATACAAGTTAACTAAAATCACGCATAATGTTTTGCATATTTTAATGATTTGTAGAATGAATACAAGTTCTGTTTTCCCGTCCATGACATAAGACATCTATAATTCAATGCATTTGTCTAAAAGTATTACTATGTACAACTATTTCATGAATAACTTGACAAAAATAGTTAAAAAAAAAGAATAAGTTGGCAACAATATATTTAAAAGCTAGTAATATTCAACCAATGATATCACTGACTAATTGGTTTTTGTTTATAAGAGATCCTATGAACAAGGTTATGGCTTAAAGGTTTAGTTAAAAAAAAGAGACGTTATGACTAATTGTGATGAAACGTTCAATGAGTGGAAGCAAATTAACTATCTTATATTACAAAGATATTAAGAGTATTGAAAAAGAAAAAAGTACAAAAATCGATTGTTTTCTGTTTTAAATAACAGAAAGGCCAGATTCGCTTAAAGAAATTTAAACGCAATATTACATTTTAAAAATAAAATAGTGATTTAGATTGGATATTGTAGTTATTTCACTTAAAAATAAGTGTAGTTTTCAAAAGAAAATTAACAAGGCCTAATTTTCAAAATATAATCTTACTAAGAAGTATTTATCCAAATTTCCCCTTCTTTTAATGTCTTATAAAAAACAAGTTGATATAATCTTCAACTGATATAAACAAAAAAAAAAAGTAAAATTGCAGGATAATAGATTGTGTACAGCACTTTGCATGTATCCAAATCAAGCTGACTCGATTCCTATGCGACATATGCGATTCTCTTTAATTTTTTTAAGGTTCACCTGTGTATACCAATAACAATGAGAATTACTATTACTTACTTTTATTCAGATAATATATGATGTAGTAAGTAAAGATCTTGTACCGTGTGTCCAAACAGATCACGGATGTTGTCAATTTTGTTTAAAATCATTGTTGGTCTGTTTATGAAAAAGCAAAAACAAGAAATAATCAGCAAACTAAAAAAAAAAAAACATGTCACTGAAAGTCTTATCTATGTATTGTACCTTTCAAGAGAGAGACCCCATGCAATGACTCGAACATCCTCTGGAAGACCCATTGGTTGTAGCATTTCGGGTCTGAACATGCCAGAGTTTCCAATCTCTACCCACCCTAGTTCTTCATGGTAGCTGATAAAACGCAGCAGACACAATGATCTTTAATGTCTAATTTTTATTTTTATTTTTTGCCTTTTTAGAGATGATGGTTTGTTCAAACGTACCCGAAAATCTCCATGCTTGGTTCAGTGTATGGGTTGTATGCAGGCTTGAAACGTAGCTTGGACATCCCTGTAAAAGGACAATCGCATAAGCCATTTTATAAGTGACTCTTAAGCATCAAAAATAAAGATGCAAATGGCACAAGTCAATTAAAAAAAAAACTGACCTAATCGAGAGAAGAATTCTTGTAATACACCAACGAGATCACCCAATGTAAGACCACGATCACAGATCAAACCTGAGTTTGAAAGTGACGAAACTTTTATGATTTAGTGATAATTCTCAAAAAATGTTACAACTCATTAGCTGCTGCTAGTGTAATTCATTTACCTTCAACCTGATGGAACTCAGCGAGATGGGTTTTGTCAACAGCCTCATTTCTGAAGACACGGTCTATAGAAAAGTACTTCTTCGGAGTGAAAGGTCCCTACAAAGAAAACGAGTACAATGTTATAAGTTGAATAAAATTTGAAATATGAGGTAAAAAAAATCTAAGTCAGTACCTTTGCGAGTGCATAAAGCATCCTAGACGACACCGCTGTTGTGTGGGTACGGAGAAGATTTTTGTTTGCTTCCTCTCTTTTCCACTCACAATTATACCTGTAGTACATAGTGGAAATGGGAGAATTAAAAAAATAAAAAGGTAGTTTAGTTGACTAATATCAGAAGCTAGTAAGCATAAAAAAACTAAGTTGTTACATACCCTCGGGATCCATATCCACCAGACTCATGAACTTGTTTCACCCTTTCAACATACTCTTCTGGTAGTTCCCTTGTGGTCGAAGGAGCTACAATCAAATTAACAGAGTTAGAATACAAACGTTGAGCTGCCATATACCAGCCAAGAGAGAGAGAGAGAGAGGTTTAACCTTTTAAAAAGAAGGTGTCATGAGAGTCACGAGCCGGGTGTTGCTGCGGCTGGAAAAGTGCATCGAAATTCCAGAAGCTGCAGGGCAGAGGAAAACAAACAAAAAAGTTGAGAAATAGAGACTTCACTACTTTTGTCTCACAAAAAAAAATTAAGATAATCCAAAAATTTAAGATAGTTGCATGAGGTGCTTTGATAGAGAATTGTATAAAAAGAGAGATTTAGATACCTGCTCTCAACAAAGTTATTTGTTGGCATCTCTTCAAACCTGTGGCCACAAAATCACAAAATCATTATTCCCCGTTAGCAGAAAAAAAAAGATTGGAAAAATACTACTAACGAGGTATAAGTCTCACCCCATCTGACAAAATATGTCTTTGAACTGCTTCCGCACCTGAAACCGAACAAGAAAATAATTAATAGGCAGAGACAGGCTATGAAAAGCAATGGTTACGCCCATCAAGTATATCTTTGTGACTGAGTTATATAAACAAACACACACATACACACACCGAGCTTGAAGTAAAGAAATACAACAGCTCGTTTGACATTTGAGTTACCTTTAGAAGGGGGTGAAGATGCCCACCGTCAAGAGGTTGTCCCTTAGCATTGAAGTTATACTCCTTCAGCTCTAACTCTTCCCAGCTGCATGCATGTGAGTTACTTTCTCTTATTATTTGGCACTAATGACAACAATATTATCATTAACAAGTGGAGTGGGTAAAGAACATACTTTGGTAGATTTTCTCGAGTCAAATCAGTGGGTAAAATCCTCCTTTTGGGAGCATAATTGGGACCTTTCGTTACATCCGAGTAGCCCGTCCATGCCCTAAGAAGAACCAACAGAGGGAAAGAGCATTAAATAATGTCCCAAGTGACACAAGAAAAACGATTTTGCAAATGAAAAGCGGCGCTGTTAATTACTTTGTGGATATGATTAGTTTCCTGTTTTTGAGATATTTGAGACTTTCTTTGTCAAGTCCTGAAGAAGAGGCTCGAAGAAGCAAATCACCTTTAGATCATCAATGGAGATGGAACCTTCCTCAGGAACAGCCGAGAAAAAGTGAAACTCAGGCGACCCTTCCGCCGCGTATTTCATCCCTTCATCAGTCAAATCCCAAAACTCCCGTCTAAGCACCTATCACCATTGCAACAATGTCTTTTAAAATCACTTATCTATGTAGATCCTCTCACAAATCTAGCGGTACGTAACGTAACGTACCTTAGCTTCGATGTAGCCAAAACCCTGTAAGCTCTTGATGACGTTTTTGACTTCGTCATGGTCAAGATCGTGTTCCACGGCGAATTCACCTGAATTTGAGATTTCATCGTTGTCCTTCAGAAACCCTAGAATCGCCTCCTCCGCCATTGGTGTTCAAATCTGTTTGGATTTAAACCTACTTTTGTGCTAATTCTCTATCTCTAATTGCTCTTCTCTATCTCTAATCGGATGAACTTTCCTGAAGCTCTCGTTATATAGTCACCACTTAAACCTAATCCTCTCTGTAAAAGGATTATTTCCATTCTTCTAAATTGGCAAAACACGAGACCGTCATTACTTGCTGACAAAGTAATGTTTGGTATTGGGCTTAATAGAATTGGGCCCATATCATTACGAAATCACTAAGCTCCCTTTCACAAACAAAACTAATCTTCTTCTTTTTTTCTCGTTTAAATAGAACATCGGCCATTTGATTCTTGAAGGCCCATATTTGAATTATGAATTATTTTTTTTTGTCAACGAATTACCTACAAATTTTCTTCACTTCGGTTCGTTAATTACGCATAATGTTTTGCATATTTTAATAATTTATAGAATGAATACAAGTTTTCCCGTCCATAACATAAGACATCTATAATTGAATGCATATGTAGGCATCTGTATAAATCTATTTATTATTGTACAATTATTCATAAATGAGCTGGTTGACAAAAAAAGAATTCATAAATGAGCTGACCACAATTTTTTTCCTTTTTTTTGTAGTAAAAAGCTGACAACAAATTATCTTAATGTAATCAAACCATATATAATAGTTTATCAAGATATACACAGTTCAAAGAATGAAAAACAATGAGGAAATAAAAAACGTGAACGGCAGGATTCGAACCTGCGCGGGCAGAGCCCACATGATTTCTAGTCTTGCCCGATAACCACTCCGGCACGTCCACCTTTTGCTTTAAGTAGACCACACAAATCTATAATTTACACCATTGTCTATAACCATTATCTAAGCAACGCCTTAACTCTGCAAGATATGTACATGGTCAAGTATTAGGACAATACTTGTATGCTAAGTATGTATAACTAATAACTCAAGCTCCTAGAATTATAGAAACAAATTAGCGTATGTACCAAGGAGAACATATGAAAAGTCACTGCATGTAAAGCGAGGAACATGCATGGATTTAGAAGAATGCTCTTCATGAAAATTTAATTATAAACAACTATTATTTAAACGTAATACGTATATTCTCTTAAAGATACATTAATTCTCCATTGTTTTGTTTCATATCAAGAAACTCAACAAAGAGGGAACACATCACCTTCAGAGACCCAAAGTAGAGCTGTCAGATGGGCTAGCCCATGTCCATTAGCCCATTTCCGTTTGTCCATATATTGTTTCTGGACACGAAATGACCATTACCATTAAGGACCATGTCCATTAATGACCAAACCCACAAACACCCATATTTATATGGGCTGCCATGGAAACCATTAAAGACCATATAAGTAAACATGTCACAATTTCAATTTGCTATAAAGATCATTTAAATATTCCAATTTTAAATTTGTGATTTTTGTGAAAAATTTTGGTTTTGCGATTTTAGCGGAAAATCTCTGTTTTGCGATTTTGGCGAAAAATCTCGGTTTTACGATTTTTGCGAAAAATCTCAATTTTACGATTTTGGCGGGAAATCACGGTTTTCCAATTTTGGCGGGAAATCTCGGTTTTCCGATTTTGGCGGGAAATCTCATTTTGTGATTTTGGAGGAAAATGTTGGTTTTCCGATTTTGGCGGAAAATCTCGGTTTTGCGTATTTTGCGGGAGATTTTGATATTGTGTTTTGGCGGGATCTCAATTTTGCATTTTGGCGGAAAATCATGATTTTCAGATTTTGGCGGAAAATCTTGATTTTTACTATTTTGGCGGGAAATCTCGATTTTGGCGGAAAATCTCAAATATTGCAATTTCGGCGGGAAATTTCGGTTTTGCGATTTTGCCGGGAATCACGATTTTTCGATTTTGGCGGAAAATTTCGATCTTGTGATTTTGGCGGGAAATCACGGTTTTCCGATTTTGACGGAAAAATCTCGGTTTTGTGTTTTGGCGAGAAATTTTGATTTTTGCGATTTTGGCGGAAAATCTCGATTTTGCGATTTTGGCGGGAAATCTCAATTTTTTTGATTTTGGCGGGAAATCTCGGTTTTGCGATTTTGACGGGAAATCTCAATTTTGCGATTTTTTGGCGGGAAATTTTGGTTTTGTGATTTTGGCGGGAAAATTCGAGTTTTGTGATTTTAACGGAAAACTCGATTTGGCGAAAACACTTTTGATTTTGATAGAGATGAAATGACAAATTTTTTGAAATCTTAACTTTTGTGACCATTGGGTGGACCATGTCCATATAGTCCAAACCCATTAACGCCCATTGTCCAATGGTCTATGGTTTTTTGTCCATTTAAAATCTGTATGGACAAATGGGCATCACCAAATCAGATCCATTTACATATGGACATGGGCAACCAATGGACGGCCCACCCATTTGACAGCTATAACCCAAAGTTCCCAAAGAAACAGCAACAAAAGCAAGTTTAAAGAGAAACAAAACCAAATATATGTTATGGATCGAGAAGTAGTGTGACACCATTGGTTCTTCGATAGTCAAAATCATCCAGATAGATTGAGAACTGTTTTTTTTCTCTCAAGCAGCGTCGACTTTGTCCTTAGCGGTATTATCTCCTCCTTCAAGCTGGCTCAAATTTCCTTTCTCCTTGATCAGCTGAATATGATGGTGCTTGCAATAAAGCTTCCCCTCGTGAGCAATGTAATTCGAAGGACTTATCGTGCATCCTCCATGTGTACACTTGAAGCAGCTCTTGTGGTACAATGTCCCATTCACCGACACCTTCACAAAGTCCACATAACAAGCAGTAACGTTGAAGTTTTCACATGTTTGACAATATATTATAATGTTTTGAGTCAGGTTTACGCATTATATTCTGATTAAGAAAGGTTTTGGATTGTATTATACCTTCTCAATTGGATAGACAGTTTTGTCACAGCCAACGCATTTTTCACGTGTTCCACCAAACATATTAGACACTTTGGTACCAGCAGGTCTCTGTTAAAGATAGCTCAAGTTAACTAAATAATGACAAGAACATCAAAAAAACACAATCAAGAACAGGTTGCTGTCTGAAACTACCTCTCCCTCCAAAGGTCTATCCGGTTTTCCGATCTTTGGTGTCCCTAAAATATACGAATAAAAACTTTAAGTTCATATTTTCAAGATTAAAAACTCACAAAGTTTTATCGTTTTTTTTTTGATATGTTCTTTACCTTCGAAGCTTTTCTCAAGACTTCCAGTTCTCTTGAAGTTTTGATCAAAATGTGGTCTACAATAGAGAACTCCTTCGAAGGAGTTGTAGTTGCTAAGCTGTTTCATCAACAAATAAAAATCAAACCAGTCAAAGATTCAACTGTCACACTTTTACATATAAATAAGAAGTTATACTTATTAATGGGTCTTCTCCAACATTTATATCTACTAGATCTACCTCTAAGTTTATCAAGAAATCATCACAAGATGTAAAGAAGAAGAAGAAGAAGAAGAAGAAGAAGAAGAAGAAGAAGAAGAAGAACTCAGACCTTGAGAGTTCCTTTGCAATGGTGACAACGGAAACATGCTTTGTGGTAGACACGGTTATCTGCGGTTAACTTGTCGACGAGATACACGGTTTTGTCACATGCCATGCATTTCTGTGTTGTTCCTGCGAACGCCATTTGTGTGCTGTTTCTTGTAAGAGATCAGACCAAGAGTCAGAAGAAGAAGAAGAAGAACACAGCTCAATGTTCTTGAGAGAAGAGATAAAGATGAAGGAAAGAGACTTGCCAATTATTGTTGCTTTGTTTTTTCAATATTGGGGGACCAGATATATTGAAAAAGAACATGTCTCTCTTCTTCTTTTGGAGTATTTTTTATTAAAATTTTGATAAATTTGAAATTTCTAATAAAATTTGATAAATTTGAAATTTCTAATAAAATTTGATAAAAATTCCAAAATTGTTGTGGAAGAAAGTCTTTGTATTCAGGTGTGATTAAAGAATAATATAACAACTCAACATGAATATATATTAGCTACACAATTTGGAACTTTTTCTAATTCAAATTTGAATATTTTTATGTTTCCTGACAACGTCAGCATTGTTTTTGTCACTGCCTAATCCAGAAAACAAGATAAATGGTGAATAAATTAAAATTTGTACTCATGTACTAATAGTATTTGAATAACGAAAAAAATGCACAGTGTTTTCTTTATCTTTAATGACTTTTGTCCAAACTTGAAGTAAGCATGCAAACATTAACTCAGTGATCTAACTCTATTCTAGATAGATACGTGCAAATGCAATGGCATTTAAATAATGCTTAACTAAGTGACTGTAAAATTAAATTTTCTTTCTTGAGTTAAGCTAAGGAGCAAAAAAGAATAGGGAGAAACAACAGGAAAGGATCTTTGTCAGGTTTTAGATAATTATTTAAAGCTTTATTGCTTATGGTGAATTAATTAGTTGGGAATCCGTAAATCAAAAGAATCTGAGACATGCTTTACATAAAGCTTTTGATGAGTTGTATTATTGAAATAATTGGTTGAAAAGAGAATGAGTGATCATAATGATACCGACCATCTTTATTTAATCAAACACCAACAATATTTTTATTTGTTAAACCTGCAACCCTTTATCATCATTCATACAATTTTTTTTTAGATTTCTACCCACCTTTTAGTTTTATGGCCCTTCCCTTTTTTGACTGCACGGATTTCCTCTCTTACATAATAGAAAAACATATTAGCCATTAACCTCCTTAAAAATGTGATATATTTGTAATATATTTTTCGTTTAACATGTATTTTTTTTTCAATTTTTATAAAATTATTTGTAAAATCAATTTTTACATATACAAGTGCTCACCCTTCACTTACAACAAACTAAACCTATGTGAAGTTTTTTGTTATTTCAAAAGGTGAGTCTTTTGTGCACAAAATGATTTTTTTGTTATTTAAAAAAAGAGTGTGAGAAATGGAGAGAAAGAGTTGTGACAAAAAAATAAGGAGATGAATGAAAATGAAAGAAAAAGAAAGTTTTTGTTTCTCTTTTCCTTATAATTTGATCACTGAAATTATTCAGCAACTTCCGCTCAAGTTGGTGGCTATGAAGTGCATCATCTCAAAAGAATGGGATAAAATGATTGTTATTGATCAGTAAACTAAATGTTATTGGTCCAAGTTTATGGTGAATCCACTTATTTTCTTTGCTTTATTCCAAAAACCATCACCGCAGTTGGTAGTTCCACATAGTTCTTTAAAACAAGTCAACCAAGCAGTGGAACAAAAATGAGGTCACAATTCAAACTTTATTCTCTTCTTAGACAATACATGGTTTACTTTATTATTACAATCGAAGAGGAGAATCCACTATACAGGAGGGATTTTAGTTGTGAACTTACTACCACATTTTATATTTAAAACGAACCAAAGGTGACTGGTAGCATTCTGAGAGTTTGGTGACATGAAGAGAATGCAAAGATTGGACAAAGACGTGGACCATTAAGCCTTACCCCATTTTTTGGAGATGATGCACATATTACGAGCCTCTTCAGGCGAAGCCACTGGACAATCTCCATGATCAGATCACTAGGAAAATTATCCTAAGATTCCTCTTTTCTTTCATTTTCACTCGTCATAATCTCTTTCTCTTTATCCTCCATTTTCTCACTCTTTCTTTGAAATAATCATTCAATTTGGTATAAATTGTAAGGATGAATATTACTTTAGATTCTATTATATAGTCAGCACTGTAAGAATGAGATTTTAGTTACTACCACATTTCAAATCTCTCTAAAATGATTGATTATTTTCATAAATACCATAAATTTATGATGAATAAAGACTAAAATAAAATTTAAAATTATTCATAAAATTTTAATAATCATTTATGAAGTTTATAAACCTAACCACACCTTAAATATTAAAATAATCACTAAATATTAAACCATAATAGTATGGTATATTAATTGAATATATTTTTGAAAAATGATAGACAACTTATGGTATTTTAAGGAATTTATCATATATTTCCTCTGATGATCGCAAAAAATTAATTTAAATAACATAAACTAAAATAGCTTTAGTGAACTACAAATATTTTGATAATTACTATTTATGAGATATTTTATTTATTTTTGCTTATATTTTTGTTAAAGTTTTTATTTTTTATTTATAATTTTTATCCAACTACATAAATAAAAATATACTTAATTATAAAAGTAACTTAATAGGTTTCTTATATAACATGATTTCTCAAAGAGAAATTGCTTAAAGTGCCATAAATTGGATACTATTTTCAAAAACACTTTTAGTAAAAAATGCTACAAAGTTTGGGTTTCGAGTTTAGTTATTATTTTTTAAGATTAAGTATTTGGTAGGGTTGAGTTTCTAAAATTCTATAAACAATTATTAAATATTTATAAATAATTATTAAATATTTATAAATAATTATTAAACATTTATAAATGATTATCTTTTAAAGGTCAGTTTAAAACTGATTTAAAATTGCAATAAATTTAGAATTTACCATTTCATAAAAATAATTCTCAACAATATTTAATATAAAATATTAGATAAAATTTCTTTTGAAATTGACTTTCAAAGTCATATCTCCTGAAAAGAAACTAAATTATAGTAAGCTTTTCTTTTTATAAAAAACAATTACTAAAAGTGTTAGAATACAATACCTAAAAATACTTTTAGTAAATTAAAATATAAAATTTCTATTAGTTCAATATTTTTGTTTGATTTTATTTTTTCTTTATATTTTACAACCTAATACAACCATAATAAAAACACATAAGCCAATCTGAATTTTTATGTTTTATTTTCTTTAGAGAAATTTTCAGTTTATTTTGTATACATCTAGAATATAAAATTACTTAAAGTTTACAAAAGTATTTGAATTGTTTTTTTAAGTATTTATATCTATTATTAAATCAAACATATTAAAAATTGAACACTAAACCAATTGTTAAAATTTAGTTCTTTTGTAAAAATTATATATTCCTGAATTTTCAAAATATTATCATCATATCAATTTATGTAACTTTGAATCGATTAATACTTTAATTTATTTTATTTGATTTGTAAGATAAAATATATTAAATTATGAACTTACAAACATATATTTAAAAATCTAAAAAAAAAATTAAATGAAACCAAGAAATTAATCTAATTTAATTTAGTTAAAACAGAAAATACTATTGTTTGAGTTCATAAAAATAAATGAAATGTAATATACACAAGTTATAACTAAATAAACTAATTATTCTATACTTTTTATTTCTATAAATAGGAGTAATAATAATAACACGTGGTGAATATTTGGTGGATGGGTGGGTCCCCAGCCCTAAACCATTACAAGCCTACAGAAAGACCGACTGTTCGGTTCGATTCAGTTCAATTCAATCACACTCTCACTCAAGTTCCCCCTCGGTTACATCGAGAAATCTTCTCCTCGGAGATTAAAACAGGTACGAGAACTACAAACCTTCTTCTTCCTCGTGTTACATTGTCGATGAGATTCGACAGTTTGTTTCCTCTGTAAACCAGGATCTGCTTCGCTTATCCAGCAATGGACGCCTCAATGGTGATGACTAATTGCAAATCCCTTACCTCCCTTCCCGTAAGCAAACACAAAAACATTATCTTCACATCTGTTGATGCATTCATTACTTCTAACTTGAGATTATCGTCTGAGAACATATAGTTATGCTAATTCGATTGGTTTTGAATCTATTTGATGTTTAATCTTCTACCGGATCAGTTTTAAACCTATGACTACAATCTTGTTTACTAGTTATTCATGACATTATAAAGTTTAGTTTTTTGTTTGTTTGTTTGTTTCTCTGACTATATTTCTTATACATATGCAAGTCATTATTCATGGGGAGGTCGGGAGGTAGTACTAGGAGTTCTCAGTGTATTGTCATGTTTGGGAAAACCATTACCTTCCCGAGCCAAAAGACACAGATTTTGAAAGTTAACCGGAATATGAGGAGGAGTTGTGGTGGTGGTTCCCTTGGTGCTACTTGTAGCAGTGGGGATAAGATTCTTGTGGCTAATAGAGGAGAAATTGCAGTCCGTGTTATTCGAACTGCTCATGAAATGGGGATTCCTTGTGTTGCTGTTTACTCAACTATTGACAAGGATGCACTTCATGTTAAATTGGCTGACGAAGCTGTTTGTATTGGTGAAGCTCCTAGCAACCAGTCGTAAGTCTTTCTCTTGTTCTATCAACCATGCAGGGTACATTAGTTTTTGGTGTAGATGCTTGATGACTGGGGAGAGAAAGGTTACCTTTTTTTATTCTGCTTTGTTTCCTCTGCAGATATTTGTTGATACCGAATGTTCTGTCAGCTGCAATTAGCCGAGGATGTACTATGCTTCATCCTGGATATGGATTCCTTTCAGAGAACGCTCTTTTTGTTGAGATGTGCAGAGAGCATAGGATCAATTTTATTGGACCAAATGTAAGTTTTTCAAACAAAAAAATTGCAGAATGATATATGAAAAGAATGTTCTTTAAGTGGATCATCTGAATCTGCAGCCTGATAGCATCCGTGTCATGGGTGACAAATCAACTGCTAGGGAGACAATGAAAAATGCAGGTGTCCCAACTGTACCAGGGAGTGATGGACTATTGAAGGTATTATGCTGGACCATGACCATCAGTTCTGCATTTTCGAATTGAGTCATATCAAAATGTCCCTTGGAACTTCCATGGATTGAAATTTATTGTTATTACAGAGCACAGAAGAAGGGGTCAAGCTTGCTGATGAGATTGGGTACCCTGTAATGATCAAGGTAAATTGTTTCGTTTCTATGGTAACTCAAAGCAGCAATTCAGGTGTTTTTGCACTATTTGTCATGTTACAGATTGCCTTGATTCTCACTTAGGATTTGCTTAAATAGTCATCAGCTGAAGCTTTTGTCTTTCTTTTCGAAAGCTATCTCTGTACTTTTTAGAATGTTTTGCTGAGTATTGAATCTCACAACTGGTTTCTTTCTGGTTTCAAGGCAACAGCTGGTGGTGGTGGACGTGGAATGCGGCTTGCTAATGAACCATCAGAGTTTGTGAAACTGTTGCAGGTATAAAAATCAAGACAAACTGATCCAAAAATGTCCAGCATTTGAACTTCAGAGGATTGTTCTAGAGAACAGTTGTACACAGTAATGTTCTCCTGTATTCAGATATGTGATAGGATTGTATCATAGAATCTTAACCCTTAGATTCCATTGTCTGCATCATATTCCTTATTTGCTCAGGAACAAGTATAAATGAAGCTAACCATATCCCTTGACTATTAAACCATAAGATATGTAATAATTTTATCAACCTTGAACTTAGCTTAATTTGTTGCTCTACAGCAAGCAAAGAGTGAGGCTGCTGCTGCTTTTGGAAACGATGGAGTTTATCTGGAGAAGTACGTGCAAAATCCCCGGCATATTGAGTTCCAGGTATACAGTTATATTTTTTCTAGACTTCAACTAAGCAAAAATAATTCTAATTCCTTAGTGTGCTATCAACTGTTCTCATCTACAGCTGTTGGATTTAGATTCTTGCAGATAAATTCGGTAATGTTGTTCACTTTGGCGAGCGTGACTGCAGCATCCAGGTATCGTATCATTCCCAGTATCAATTTTTATTATTTGTTACTTATTGGTCTAAGAACACAAGAAAAACTGACCACTTAAAAATGTTGGTAACTTCAGTTCTCGTCTAACTAAGTCTTCTTTTGACCACAGAGACGTAACCAAAAGTTGCTGGAAGAAGCACCTTCTCCTGCACTGACCCCTGAGTTGCGAAAAGCCATGGGAGATGCAGCAGTTGCAGCAGCAGCGTCGATTGGTTATATTGGTGTTGGTACCGTGGAGTTTCTTTTAGATGAGAGAGGCTCCTTCTATTTCATGGAAATGAACACTAGAATCCAGGTTTGATAAGTTATCATGACGGCTTAGTATATAGATATATTTATAATTTGACTATAGAAGCATTTTAAGGTTAATGAATGGCTACACTTTTTGGAGGACTAACACAGGTAGAGCACCCCGTGACGGAGATGATTTACTCTGTTGATTTGATTGAAGAACAGATTCGTGTTGCAATGGGAGAGAAACTGCGTTATAAGCAGGTATGACTTGTGCTATCAATATGCTCTTTGAAAGTCCAGATAGTGAAAGGGGTGGTAGAAAAGCTCTTCAATCTGGAATATATTTCTTTTGCAGGAGGAGATTGTACTTAGAGGACACTCAATTGAATGTCGTATCAACGCAGAAGACCCATTTAAAGGATTCAGACCTGGACCTGGTATGTTCCACCGCTTTTATGCTACATTTACCAATTGTTAGCAAATGACTTTTGATATTAAAATGTATCTGTCACAATAACAGGAAGAATAACATCATATCTGCCATCTGGAGGTCCTTTTGTTAGGATGGACAGCCATGTATATCCTGACTATGTTGTTCCTCCAAGTTATGATTCTCTTCTTGGAAAGGTATACTACACTGTGCTTCACGGTAGATTGGCATCATAAATCACTTTAATGCACTCAAAATTGGAATATGCATCCTCATTTCTGCAGGGCTTTATTATATTACATTGAACTGATTTGTGTGTGTATTCTAGAATTTGTAACTGAGGTTCTTACGTGCAGCTATTAGGGGCTTTTAAATCGGTTTCTTTTGACATTTATGGTGTATGTTATGTTTATTTTAGCTTATTGTATGGGCCTCCAACGAGGGATAGGGCAATCGAGCGGATGAAACGTGCACTTAATGACACTATTATTACAGGTATTCCCTGGATTACTTTTTGCTGATTCTGTTTTGCTTATGTTTTCTCATTGTTATTATTTCGTCTGATTCTGTCTCCCATGAAACGCGACCTTTTGTTTTTGTTGGATTTGTGATGAATTGTTTTTCTTTCATCAGGGGTTCCAACCACCATCGAGTACCACAAACTTATCCTTGAAGTTGAGGTGTGTGAAAGAACGAGTTAACCTGTACTCTTAGGGAACCTTTTTAATCATGAATGTATTGGATTTTATGTAATTTATATACTTGTAACAGGATTTCAAGAACGGAAAAGTTGATACAGCTTTCATCCCCAAGCATGGAGAGGAATTAGCAGAGGTATATTCACATATCTTTGTTTTTTTCTGAACAAAATCTAGACCATTTACTCGTCAAAACATCCTGTGTCTCTCTGTCTATGTCTTACTGTTCATATGGTGCATATCTTTTCGTTTGATTAGTTAAGCATGGTAATGTGAAATCTGGTAACTGAACATGTGAATATAGGTCAATTATTGCATAGAATTGACGAAGGTAATAGAACTGAGATTGCCATGAGCTTGCACGAGAATATTCTCTGAACTAATCCAGTCTTGGTGCTCTACTTCAAAATCGTGGGTTGTATTCTAACTTGTGGTAAATGCTATATGCGTGCAGCCTCATGGAAATTTTCCTAGCGAAAGACTTGGCAAATGTAGCTGCTTAGGATTCATCAGTGATCTTGGGAACACAGGGGAATCATTTAGGCCACAATTGCCCACAAAGTTCTCTTACCTGGTGTCTTCGTCTTTATGCAGAGCAGCAGTCCACATGGTTTCAGTGATGTTTACAATACGTACTAAATAATTGTCAGTTTAGTTCGAAGGGACTTATTTGTAAGATGAATCAAACTCTGAACTTGAAATCATTATAAACACAATGTAACAGTAGCCGTTTGCAGAATCATCTGATTATTATAGCATGAATGTACTGTACTAAACACAATCCAGTACACCAAAAAAATCACATGCCACTTCCACCTCGATAACAAAAATAGACAGAGAAGCTGGAGAGAGAGAGTACTGATTAAAGCTAGAGTGACGAACACAGTCTTAATCTGCGCAGGAGATGACAAACAGTCTCTGTACTTTCTCCTGCACACCGCGTTATCTTACGCCTTCTCTACTTCTCTTTGGAATACAATTACACGTATCACCAAACATCTCCACTAAATAAAACTACGCCGTTTAAGCTTACTTTCTCTCCGAGTTTAAAAAAAAAAGATTAAATCATTTCAATTATAAAGGGTTTAAGCATCTCTTGAATCAGGCTTCGTCTACCTCTAAAACCCTAACCATTTTCCTCCGCCATGTCTCTCTGTCACCTCCTTCGCCGTTCCTCCCTTATTCACCGTCTCACTTCGCCACTCCGGTCTCACTCCAGCAACGCTTCTACAACATCTCGATTCCCCCGGAAAACGAACCTCCAGAGACCAACTCATTTCCACCCAATGATCCTTCTCAATTCCAGATCCCTCGAATCCGTCCCCTCCAATCCCCTACCCACAGATCCCGCATCGAACCATTGCCTTCTCATCAGCCGAGGAAGCCGCAGCCGAGCGCCGCCGCCGTAAACGCCGCCTCCGAATCGAACCCCCACTCCACGCACTCCGAAGAGACCCCTCATCCCCTCCTCCAAAACGCGATCCCAACGCCCCACGCCTCCCTGACTCAACCTCCTCACTCGTCGGCCCACGGCTCAACCTCCACAACAGAGTCCAATCCCTAATCAGAGCCTCAGATCTCGACGCCGCATCAAAGCTCGCTCGCCAATCCGTGTTCTCCAACACTCGTCCCACCGTTTCACCTGCAACGCAATCATCGCCGCCATGTATAGAGCCAAGCGTTACAGCGAATCGATCTCTCTGTTCGATTACTTCTTCAAGCAGTCTAACATCGTCCCCAACGTAGTCTCGTACAATCAGATCATCAACGCGCATTGCGACGAAGGACACGTGGAGGAAGCTCTCGAAGTGTACCGTTACGTATTAGCAAACGCTCCTTTCGCTCCGTCGTCGGTTACTTATAGACATTTGACGAAAGGTTTGGTTCAAGCTGGGAGGATCGGAGAGGCCGCGAGTTTGTTGAGAGAGATGTTGAGTAAAGGCCAAGCTGCTGATTCCATGGTGTATAACAATCTTATAAAGGGGTTCTTGGATCTTGGGGAGTTAGATAAGGCTAATGAGTTCTTTGATGAGTTGAAGAGTAAGTGTACTGTTTACGATGGGATTGTGAATGCGACTTTTATGGAGTATTGGTTTGAGAAAGGTAATGATGAGGAAGCTATGGAGTGTTACAGGTCTTTGTTGGATAAGAAGTTTAGAATGCATCCACCTACAGGGAATGTATTGTTGGGTGTTTTTCTTAAGTATGGTAAAAAGAGTGAAGCTTGGGATCTGTTTAATGAGATGTTGGATAATCACACACCTCCTAATATTTTGTCTGTGAATTCTGAGACTGTTAGTATAATGGTGAATGAGTGTTTCAAGATGGGAGAGTTTAACGAAGCGATCGAGACGTTTAAGAAAGTTGGGAGCAAACCGACCTCGAGGCCGTTTGTGATGGATTATGTAGGTTATTGTAATATAGTGACAAGGTTCTGTGAACATGGGATGTTAGTAGAGGCTGAGAGGTTCTTTGCGGAAGGTGTAGCTAAATCCTTGCCTCCTGATGCTCCGAGTCACAGAGCAATGATTGATGCTTATCTGAAGGCGGAGAGAATTGAGGATGCTCTTAAGATGTTGAATAGGATGGTTGATGTGAATCTGAGGGTGGTTGCTGATTTCGGTACGAGGGTTTTTGGTGAGCTGATAAAGAATGGTAAGATCACGGAATCTGCAGAGGTTTTGACTAAGATGGGAGAGAAGGAACCGAAACCAGATCCTTCGATTTACGATGTTGTGGTTAGAGGCCTTTGTGATGGTGATGCACTTGACCAAGCCAAGGATATAATTGGTCAGATGGTTGGATATGGTGTTGGGGTTGCTCCTGTGCTGAGGGAATTTATCATAGAGACTTTTGAGAAAGCAGGACGTCGTGAGGAGATTGAGAAAACCTTGAATACTGTTACTCGTCCGGTCAGAAACTCTGTGCAATCTGGTAGGACTCCACCTAGTGTACCCTCAGTGTTCGGAGCCACATCTGCAGCTCCTCAGCAATCTAGAGACATGGCTCCATGGACGAGGAACGGGACAGGGATTCCCAATTCAGGTTTGGCCAATGGAACTGCAGGTCAAACAGCAGGAGGAACTTACAAGGCTAATATTGGCCAGAATCCGTCTTGGTCTAACACTTCGGTTAACCAGCAGCAACAACCCTGGTCTAATCAGACGGCAGGGCAACAGCCGCCATCATGGTCGAGTCAGGCACCAGGATATCAACAACAGCAATCTTGGTCTCAGCGACAGGGGTGGTCAAGTCCTTCAGGTCATCAGCAACCATGGCCTAATCAGACAACTGGCCAGCAGCATTCATGGGCTAATCAGACGCCTGGTCAGCAGCAACAGTGGGCTAATCAGAACATTGGTCATCATCAATCATGGGGTAACCAGACAAATGGCCAGCAGAAACCGTGGGCAAATCAGAGCACTGACTATCATCCACAACCATGGGCTAGGCAGAACACTGGACATCAGCAACCGTGGGCTAATCAGACGCCTGGCCAGCAGCAACAGTGGACTAATCAGACAGCTGGCCAGCAGCAGCCATGGACTAATCAGACAGGTAACCATCAGCAGTCACAGTGGTCAGATCCCACGTCAGGACAGGTGGCTACTCAAGCACCATTGTCAAACTCTGTGAATGGTCATCTTCCTCAACAACAGGAGTCAGGATCCTCCCATGAGTGGCAAGATGGAGAAGAAAACAAGGTAGCAGAACTGAGCAAATAGTTCGACAACTTGGCTATTCCCTCTGCCCATCTTCCTTATTACTTACTAGTTTTTGTAATTTGCTATTTTTTTTCCGGGTCGCAATTTTTGCAAACTCTGTTATTTATTATTAAAGATCATCATCATAATAATACGTCTTTTGAGTTGTATTTATGATTCTCTTGAAGTTTCTTTCTATAGAGTAAAGGAGTTTCAAACTATATCATTTCATTTTACCAAAATGTTTGATGAAAAAGAATAGATGTTGGTAGTAATCTATATAACTAGATTAGCTTAAGCTCTGCAGGTCGGCAGAAGCAAAACTCTTACATACAAAAGGCTCGACCTTTACATGAGATCATAATCAAAGGAACTAATAACAAAAAAAATGAAAAAGAAGAGATCATAACCTATGTATATCTCTCGTAGAATAATCTCAACTCATCCCTATAAAAGCAGAGAAAGCAGTCAGCTGTTTACTCAGAACCCCATGACTGTAGAGCTCAAGTTCATAAGAGGAGCTAAGGCACTAGGAGCGAACTTCCGAGCAAAAAGGAAGCATAAAGAAGTTGGCTCTTCATTATAAAGACAATCAGTCTCGTTCTTTCTTATTGACTGTAGAAACCCTTCTGTGATATTCTCTGCCGCATATGTAGCTGGATGTGGACCTCCTATGGACCAATCCACCCATGTCACACTTCTATTCGCGTTCACTGAACCGTGAAACATGTTCAACAATGTCGGGATGTAATGCTCGTCAGGGTAACAAGCTGGTCTGCAGAATTTTTTGAACAATGAGTAGAATTTTGAGTCAGAGATGATGTAGATAGCGATTTTACGGTTTACTTCAAACCACTGAGACCCTTTGCGCCAATGATGTAGTTTGATATCTGGGAGCATCTTGCGGTTGTAACGCCCACGACCATAACGTGTTGGCTCGTCATAAGAGTCCACAAAACTGTAAACAGAGTTTATCAAGTAAGAGTAGACGGTTGTGAAGTTGTAGACGGGGACACAGCTTTCTGAGAGAAGAACAAAACGTTCATTTGAGAAGTCGAGCAATGCGTTGGCTAGAAGACGCTTCTCTGCATCTGTCAATAGTGGGGATCCCCATGCAACTTTCTGAAAAAAATCAAAAGTATAGAACAGGTATCCCTCAAAAGTTTTGTGGAAGTATGTTGAAGAACAAAACAAAATTGACGAACCAATTTGAGTGTCGTGAAAAAAGAAGCCTTGTGCAATTACCAGGATCATTGCAACATATAAAAGGAAATGAAAGAGATTAGTAAAACAAAAGGAGGTTTAAATCAACAAGAGAAGTTCATACAATGTTTCTGAGAACTAGTACGTTTCAGTTTCTTGGTTCACAACAAAAACAAATCCACTCTCACAGTCAACCCTATGGATCAAACTGTTCCCATCAATGAACTAACACCAACTATGTTACACATCACAAAATAATAGCCAAACTACGCATGAACTTTAACACACAGATGGCCAACACAAACTAATGCGCAAGAGTAGCCAATCTTCATCTACACACAATCTTGAAATAGATGTAGCTAACAATGAAAGTCTCATCTACTTATGCAATACTCTGTTCTTGAAATAGACGTAGCTAACAATGAAAGTCTCATCTCCTTATGCAATACTCTGTTCTTGAAACAACGAGTGTTTAAATCCTAAGCACCAATCAATGATCTCATATAACCTCCAAAATAAAGAATCTCGCGCCAATGCAAGGATCCCCTCGTGCCCCTGAATCAACAAGTTGTTCCTCTAGAGAACTAGATCTCCATGATCATGTATGACTACACTTCAACACCTAAAGCACATAACTTTTACCTAAATAGTTCACTTCCTGAAGCTTGAACCACAAAAAAAGAAAACAAAGTTTCCAGCTCCAAAAGGAAGACTACACTACAAAACTCATCTACTTATCTAATACTCTGTTTTTTGCAATGTTCTGTTCCTGTCCACAGAAGAACATAAGCAAGACACAAACTTTACATCAAAACGTACCTGGCTCGGAACCTGCCGGTTGTAAAACGGTGAATCACTCGAGACATTCATGTCGTACCCAGGAGGCGTATGAACATAAACCGACAAGTACTTCTCATTGCCTTTGAAAAACTTCTCCCAAAGCGGAAGCATAGGCAAAGGCCCTCTCGTCAGAAACATGAACGCAACCTTCGGAACCCTATCGTACGGATACTCCTCCTTCACCGGAACCATCGAAGCTCTCCAGAACAACTCATCATCACTCATCCTATGGCCCACATTCTCCGGCCCAACAAACCCATCGACGCTCCAGCAATCTCGAATCTTGGGCTTCACCCCGTCGTCGTCGTGGTGATTCTCGTCGTCGTTTGAGCAATCACGGTGGATGACTGTGCAATTTGAGTAATCAGAGATCGTTTGAAGGTTGGCGGAGGATGAGGATGATGATGATAACATCTGAGGTAAAGAATTGAAGTAGCGATCGATGTGGGAGCTTGCGGCGAGTCCGATGATGATTCCGGCCATGAATATGAGCAGAAACGACAGCGTTTGAGCTAGTTTTAGTAATCCTATGTGTTTTTCTCCTTCCTCTTTCTCACCCACTCTTCCTCTCGCCATCGTTTCGAGAAACAAACTCAAACACGCAGTGATGATCCCTCTATGTTTCAGGGAGACATCGTTTGCTTCAAAGAGAATAATCTGATCAGAGATTGAATTCTCCGCAGAGAGGAAGAATCCATGCCGTGTGTGGTGGATTTTGATCTTTTTAATTTATTTATAAAACAAATTTAATTTAATTGAGTTTAAGGTCCACGTGGATATCATTAACGAGTTTAAACTCCGCGGGTCTTGCTAAGTGGCAAGAAGTTATAGGGTTTTGTTATTGGGCCAGGGGCTCCTGGCCCATGTTCGATTGTGACGTGGTTTTGTGCTCGTAGTTTTTTTTCTCATTTGTTTCCACCTCATGCAGATAAGTATTTTGTTGAGTAATTAATTAATCACCTCCATAGTAATCAAGTAATTCAGGATTCTAACATGTTATCCTAATTGAGTGGATCTAACAAATGATAAAATTGGTTATACTTTTGTGAAGTGAATGAATCTGAACATTTTATTTTTATGCAAAAGAAAAACATTTTGTGAAGTGATAGTCAATTTTTTTGGGAAATTATCAAAAATACCATTTTCTTTCTTATCACTTTTTTTAAATATTTTAATCATTTTTATCCTTATTTTTTAAGAGGAAAAATACATTTATAGTATTTGAGTTAATTAATTTAAGAATTAGGATTTAGAGTTAAAGGATGACATAGGGTGGAATAGGGTTTATGAATGTAAAATTTAGAATTTTAATTAATTAAAAAAAAATTACCTATTTTGAAAAATGATTAAATAAAAAAAATTGTTAAAAAGCAATGGTAAAAGTGATTAAAGTAAAAATAAAAAATGATACAAGTAAAATGAAATTTTTAACAATTTCCTAAATAAATATTAATATGTGGATACAAAACAACACCTAAAATGAAGAGAAAGTAAACTAGAAGATCTGGACATTTTGAAAATTTGAATATTGTCCCGTGTCTTTTTGATTCTTATACGTCCTCTCTTATAAGACCTAGTCTTCATTCTTCTCTGCCTTCCTCCCCGACGAAGACGGACCAAAACGTATCTTAGCTCAATACCATCACTACCGCCCCCTCGTCTCGCCGGTAAAATAAGCCGCCTGTAACCGCCGGTTACGTTTCTGGTCAGATCTGGTTAAGTGACTCGCTTCTTCATCCAGATCTCTTAACTCTGATCTCGATTCGTGGAGGGGCTTTTGCAAGTCGTGATGGAAGCGATCGATGAGTTATCTCAGCTCTCAGATTCGATGAAACAGGCGGCGTCTCTGCTCGCCGACGAAGATCCCGATGCGACGCCTTCTTCTAGACGCCCATCCACTTTCCTTAACGTTGTAGCCCTAGGCAATGTGGTGAGTTACGATTTGGTTGTGCGTTTAGGCTTTTTGTTGGTGTTATGCTATGTTCTAGTGTTGTTAGTATGGGATGCATCTTCTGATTTTCGATTAGGTTTTTAGAATTTTCCTGGAACGATTTTGGTAGGACGCATTCATCGTTCAGACCTAAGTTATGTCTCTTTGCTTACTTAACCAGGGAGCTGGAAAGTCTGCGGTTCTAAATAGTCTAATTGGGCATCCTATTCTGGTAAGTAGTACATTTTGAGTCTATGTGAGTTCTTATGGTTATTATTGGTTCATGCCTTTCCTTAAAACGATACTGGTGTCTGTTGTGTGTTGCTACACTTACTATGGTGAACAGCCTACGGGTGAGAACGGTGCTACACGAGCTCCTATAATAATTGACTTGAGCAGGGAGAGTTCTTTGAGCAGCAAAGCAATTATGTTGCAAATCGACAGTAAATCTCAACAAGTTTCAGCAAGTAAGTCTCACTCTATGAACATATGCAATTTAGCAATGGCGTTTGATCCATCTTCTCATAATTGTTACCGTTCTGTTCAACACCGGTATGGTATAGGTTCTCTGAGACATAATCTTCAAGATAGACTTAGCAAAGGAGCCTCAGGGAAGAATCGTGATGAGATATACTTAAAACTTCGAACCAGCACATGTAAGTCCTTTTTTAGTTGCACAATCATTAGTGGCAAGCCGATCTACTTCACATCCTTAGCTAATGTAAGTTGGGTGAATGAATATATATTTGATACCAGTGAACTGTGTCAGCTGTAATAAGTTGCCATCCCCATTCCATAAATCTAGTGCACTGTTTTAGAGCTTAAAGCTGTAAGTTGGTGGGTATCATATAATATATCTAATGGAGCTCTAAAATAAATAGTACTCTTCTGAACGTGAGTAGTAACATATGACCTGCATTGTCTTATTGTTAAATTTTCTTTGATTATCATACCATATTACTTTTACCCTTTTATATTTCAGCTCCACCACTGAAATTAGTTGACCTGCCTGGACTGGACCAGAGAATTGTGGATGATTCAATGGTGAGCTTTGGACTTCCTGCTGAAATGCTTCCATATATTCATTATCAGTTTATCATGTTTGTCCTTAGCTCCTTATTGAAACTTTTGTTTTTGTTTTTTTGTATCTCTTTGCAAGATTGCTGAATATGCGCAACACAATGATGCCATACTGCTGGTTATAGTCCCTGCTAGCCAGGCATCTGAAATTTCATCATCTCGAGCCCTGAAGATTGCGAAGGAGCATGATCCAGAGAGTGAGTACATCAGTATTTTCAATCTGGCTTTCTTAATTCTCTTATATTTTAGCCTCACTAATGGGCTGTTAATTTACTAGGCACTAGGACAGTAGGCATAATTGGGAAAATTGACCAGGCTGAAGGGAACTCGAAAGCCCTCGCAGCTGTTCAGGCTCTTCTCTCAAATCAAGGACCGCCAAAAACAACGGACATCCCATGGGTTGCTCTTATTGGCCAATCCGTTTCAATTGCATCAGCACAGTCTGGAAGTGGTGAGAACTCCTTAGAAACCGCATGGCGTGCTGAGAGTGAAAATCTGAATAAAATTTTGACTGGGGCTCCACAAAGTAAGCTTGGCAGAATGGCCTTGGTAGACACCCTTGCTAGCCAGATACGTAGCAGAATGAAGCTCAGGCTTCCAAATATCTTGTCTGGGTACTACTTCTCTCTCTATATTTTCTTTCTTCATTAATGTGATAAAGTGAAAGTTGGACCAATTGTTTCACCTATAGTTATTATAACTAAGTTATGTAGATACTGCATTTAGGTGTAAGACAGGCAAAATGGTTAATTTCCCGAGCTGCTTTCTTGTCTCTTACATTTAGGCGTCTTTTTTGTTTTGATTATTCTGATTCTTTGTACAGACTCCAGGGTAAGTCTCAAATGGTGCAGGATGAGCTAGCGAGGCTTGGAGAACAACTAGTTAACAGTGCTGAAGGTACAAGGGCTATAGCTTTGGAGCTTTGCCGTGAGTTTGAGGAAAAATTTCTTCTCCACTTCGCTGGTGGTGAAGTAAGTATTTTTCTACATAAGTAAACTAACCTTTAGTCGGAAATCCCAAAATATCGTGAAAATGAGGAACTGTCTAAATATCAGCAATCAGCCATTTCAGATTTGATGGCAATTAGATCACATTATATTGTTGTGAAATCTCATGAATCTGATAGTTGAGGTTTATGGTAGTGTATAAGCTCACGGAGGGGTTGGATTACATGTTTTGTACTTGTATGTTTTTGGTTCGTGCTGAAGTCCGTTTGGAACTGGGTGAACGTTTTTCTCTAACAGTTTTTTTTTGTTCAGGGAAGTGGTTGGAAAGTTGTTGCAAGTTTTGAAGGAAATTTCCCCAACCGAATCAAGCAGCTTCCACTGGACAGACATTTTGACTTGAACAATGTGAAAAGGGTGTGTATCTTCTTCTTTCTTAAAATTTTCTGCTCGAGACATGTTAATTGGATTTAACAGAATGGTCTTTTAATATATCAGGTTGTTTTGGAAGCAGATGGTTATCAACCTTATCTTATATCTCCAGAGAAAGGGTTGAGGTCGTTGATAAAGATTGTTCTTGAGATGGCTAAAGATCCCGCGCGTCTTTGTGTTGATGAGGTGTGCCTATTTATTTAATCTGTTGCTTTTAGGTACATGCAGTAGTATTGAATTTCAGCAATTTATGGCATTCGTCTCACACTTCAATTCTTCTAAATGTTAGAGTTTTGTCAAGTTTTCTCTAGTTCTAGTGCTCTTATCTAGTGTATACTAGTCTAAATATCTCTTTCCTACTCTAAAAATCATGCATCCAGATTTCAGTTTTGTCTTATTTCTCTAATCTAGTGTATACTAGTCTTAATATCTCTTTCCTACTCTAAAGATCATGCATCCAGATCTCTGTTATGCGTAATGTTTTATCTTTTTTATTTTCCTTAACTTTTGGATAGGTCCACCGAGTTCTTGTGGACATAGTTTCAGCCTCGGCAAATGCTACACCTGGACTCGGTAGATATCCTCCTTTCAAGCGAGAGGTAATAATGTTTTCTGGCATTTTATTCAGTAACATTTTATCATTTCGATAATAGCTGTTCTTTCCTAATTAATGATCAACCAGGTTGTAGCTATAGCAACTGCAGCACTTGATGGTTTCAAGAATGAAGCCAAGAAAATGGTAGTTGCACTAGTTGATATGGAACGCGCTTTTGTACCACCTCAACATTTTATCCGTCTTGTGCAAAGGAGGTATACTGTCTTACCTTTCATTTCAATATTTTTTTTTATTCTTAATGGCTGTGTACTCAGACTTAATGATCCCTCACTGTATTTACTCTTTTAAACATTATGAATCGGGCATGGTTGAGTTCAAAATTGCTTTAGTTTTTTTTTTTTTGCGTGTTTGTTTGTGAATAGAGAATTTAGGATTTTGACTACTTGTAATTTTGTATCCCTCGGTAGGAGTATTTGCTTAGGACAACTATGACATTGATATATTCCATTTATTTCCTATGCTTCTTTGTCAAACCATCTGTTATGGTTTTGTTATTCTTTCCTGTGAGATAATACCTTAACGGTAAAGTTACCGTGCTTTATGTTGGGAGATTATGTATACTTGTTAGCCTGGCTGGCAGGATGTTTCAGGTCACTTCAGTATGCTTCTTTATGATCTCTATGGCTGGACTTTTATATCCAAGTAGTCATATTTCTATAGCTGGACATTTGTTGAGCAAGTCCAGAATTGTGGACTTTACAATTTCACGTGCTTGTTGTTTTCATGGTTTATGACAAAATTATTTCTGTCTTTCTGACGATGCACTGCTTGCCTTGAGCAGAATGGAAAGACAACGTCGTGAGGACGAGGTTAAAGGCCGATCTTCTAAGAAGGGACAAGATGCTGAGCAGTCCCTTTTAAGCAGGGTGCGTTTTCATTCCAAATTAATTTGGATCCACGTAGTGGAAAATGCTGTCTATGGTTTTGCATTAACTTTGCATGAAGTACTTAATTAGAAATTCTCATACCTGCATGTTGATCAGGCTTCTAGTCCTCAGCCAGATGGGCCCATAGCTGGTGGTAGCATGAAATCAATGAAAGACAGACCTAATCCGCAAGATAAAGAGACGCCGGAGGTGTCTGGTCTGAAAACGGCTGGACCTGAGGGAGAGATAACAGCAGGTTGGTATCCCAATATACGTCTACTGTCTAAAACTCTTCATTCTTGCCCTATTCGTTTTCCATCCATGATTTAGATGCTGCAAAGCTTCTCTGTAGTCCAAATGCATGCTTTTTGTGTCTTTTTCGTCTTTATCACTTAAGCGATAGAACCAACTTTCATGGTCGATAACATATAATTACTCTTGCGTGTAGGGTACTTGATGAAGAAAAGTGCAAAAACTAATGGATGGAGTAGGCGATGGTTTGTTCTGAATGAGAAAACTGGAAAGGTTAGTATTTAGAGTGTATATCGTTCTGGTGTTGATCCATATATCTGCTGAAGAGGAAGCACTGTAATCACTTACTGAGTTACTGGCTTAACCACTTTCTTTTTTTTCTTTTTAGCTGGGCTATACCAAAAAGCAAGAAGAGAGAAACTTCCGGGGCACTATCACTTTGGAGGTATCATTCTCTTCCCATGATTTCTTTACTCCTTTCAGATGTGAACTTTAAGAAGAGAAGACTAATAATATGTCTTCATATTCACCTTGTTATTAACATTGTTTACTCATGCTTCAAATTTTGTATTCTACTGTTATTATCGATGATACAATGTGGATACTCTATAAATAACTCTTGTCCTTCCATGTTTTTCTAGTATTACTTTCTCATCAACTTTGTTAATCCAAACAGGAATGCACTATTGAAGAAATTCCCGAGGAAGAAGTAGAAAAGTCAAAGAGTTCGAAGGACAAAAAGGCAAACGGACCTGATTCAAAAGGACCAGGTCTTGTATTTAAGATAACCTGCAAGGTTCCCTATAAGACCGTATTAAAAGGTACGTGGCCAATAAAAATTTAAAAGTCGTAATCCTATATGCGCACTTATGCGCATCTCCTCAAAAACGATTATGTTGCAGCTCACAACGCCCTGGTGCTTAAAGCTGAGAGTGTAGTTGATAAGAACGAATGGATTAATAAGTTGCAAAAGGTCATCCAGGCTCGAGGAGGCCAAGTAGGCAATGTCTCCATGAGACAGAGTTTTTCAGATGGTTCACTTGTAAGTCATCATTGATAGCGAACTTTTATGCTTAATGTTTTATCTTTCTTATTTTCCTTAAATCTAGTCTAGTTATGTGCACTGTTCTTATGCGATACCAGTTATCACAATGACGAACATCCAAGTCTATGTTACAAATGTTTTTATGGCTTGAAAACACTGAGTGGAAGAACTTTGGAAAATTTACGCTGAAGAGTTAAGACAAGATTTTTGGAAGAGTGAAAATAAGTTAATTATGTCTTAGTGAACATGGATTTGGTTGCCGAATTTTTTTTGTTGAAACTTTTTGCTATGTAAGGGTCAACATTTTTACACTTGACAGAAGTTACGTTTTTAGCATATTAGGCGTTTATGCTTGGTATACTTGATACTGATTACTTATGGTGTAATCTTGTTTGTATTTCAGGATAAGATGGCTCGGAAACCTGTCGATCCAGAAGAGGAACTCCGGTGGATGTCCCAAGAAGTACGGGGCTACGTTGAAGCCGTTCTCAACAGTCTTGCAGCCAATGTTCCAAAGGTGGACAATGCTTACTCTATAACACTAAGAGCCCTTAATCTTTTACAAATATTCCTCGGTCGTGATACTAAGCAACGTCAATTCAACAGGCTGTTGTTCTTTGTCAAGTGGAGAAATCAAAAGAAGACATGCTGAATCAACTATACAGTTCCATCAGGTTCAATATCGTTCCCCCTCCTTGTCAAGAATTTCATTTCAGTTGCGGTTGTCTTATCTAGCCTCTCTTGTTTGTGATCTCTAGTGCAATAGGCAATGAGAGGATTGAGTCACTGATTCAAGAGGATCAGAACGCCAAAAGAAAAAGAGAGCGTTACCAGAAACAATCTTCTCTTCTTTCTCAGCTCACGAGGCAGCTTAGCATTCATGACAACCGAGCTGCTGCTGCTTCAAGTTGGTCTGACAACGGTGCAACTGGTACATTCATCCGCCTTTTTCTTGTTTTTTTATAGGAATAGAGAGGCTTGGTTTGATACTGTTCTGGATACGTTATATCCACCGATTGTTCTTACTTTAAATTTCATTGATTAACAGAAAGTAGTCCAAGAACCAACGGAGGTTCTTCAGGGGATGACTGGATGAATGCTTTCAACTCCGCTGCGAATGGAGCGTCGGATTCATTGTCAAGGTACGGATCAGGTGGGCACAGCCGCCGCTACAGCGATCCTGCTCAGAATGGAGATGCAGCATCGTCCAGCTCTGGTAGCAACCGCCGCAGCACCCCGAATCGGCTGCCACCAGCACCACCACAGAGTGGTTCATCTTACAGGTACTAGAATCTGAAAGAAGAAAAACCCGGAGAATGATTCGTTTTTCTGGGACCAAGTTACTCTTTCTAGTTTAAGAAAGGGACTAGATGATTGATTGTACTACCTGTTTTGTCTTCTTTGTAGATAGATATTATCATACATTATGTGTTTGCAGCTAAAGAGTATGTCATGCGTCGATGTCTATTTGAACATTTTTCGTTCTTATTCAGCAGTTTTTAGAGCTCCTTATGCTGTAGAGATAGAATGAAATTTTGAGATTCCCATGATTTTGTATTTGATTAAGGGAGTTTTCTCGGATTCAATCACTAGATTTTAGGGAGAATTGGTAAAGTAATTTTATAATGATTTTTAATCGCTAAACCAAAAAAAACTTGACAAAGAGGGATATATAAAGGCGAGAGTCACTGGGTTATTTTGGCGCCTTATCTTCTGTTGGCACACGTGCTGTCTTGTAATTCCTTTTCTTTATTTCTCTTTTCTTTATTTTTTAAATATTATTATTATAATTATAACTCTAAGATTGGCTCTGATGACAAGATTAATAGTCATATGCCATCTCACAACACTATAAAACATGATGTCGTTATGTTATTTTACATTTTAAATTACCTTGTGTGATTATTGTACCATGCAAACCTCACAGCACTATATAAGGTTGAAGGGTTTTGATATCGTGTCTAAGCTTCGTCAGATTGGTTGGATTAGAGTTAGTTGGATCTCGTCAAGTAGGGCCATGACTCTCCCTTCTCAAAGGTTAAAATAACACCAATTACTTTTCGATTATTTATTTAACCTTTTACAGTCATAAAAGTCATGTATCTCAAGATTTATCAATGTTTCATTCGTAGATCCTATTAGTTTATGGTCGGATTACGTCCATGATTAAGCAACATACTGAACCGATTTGATTAACCGGTAATTATTGGTTAAATTCAACAAATGAACATATGTAACTTTTCATTGTAAGTATGTGATTCTTTATTGAACATATGCATCTTTTCTTTGAACATATGTGATTTTTTATATTGTATCATTTATTTACATGTAAATATGATACATAGTAGAGAGAAGAAATTAATTTAAGTGATAAAAAGAATAATCTAAAAGAATAAAACGTTTTATATAGAAAAAACTTCACAAAATCAATTAGAAGAACATTTGAATGGTGGCAAGTGGTTGATTTATGTTAGTGATTTCATCCTCGATTCTTGCATCCAGATTGTATTAAGTATTTATCATTAAACTGGATTAAAGTATGTTTTTCAGCTTAATACGATTTCACATATAAATCTCTAACAAATACATTAATAGCATAAACAAAAACAAGTTGGTTACAATATGTATACATACAATTCAAAGCATGCCAACTGTATTTACAAAGATATCGGTTGGAAACACTGGCATGTTGGACAAACGATCACCTATATAACTTTATCTTATTTCCAAAACATAATCAGCATCAAGATCATAATGTTGATTGATGAATACAATATGAGTTTCATAATATAGCGATCTAAAACCATTGCCAAAAGTATATTCATGTAAATAGAGGTTTTTCTCTATGTGATATTGTTATTAACTAGTTTTAACGAAGTTCGCCACCAGTTAGTGGTTGTAAACTATATTTTTGTGTTTCAATTTTCTTGAACATTTATTCTATTTTAATCACTTTTCATAAAATATATTCTTTATTTTTTCTTTGTTTTTGCTAAATATATTCTTTTTTATAATTATTTTCCTTTTGTTTAATATTATTTTTTCTAAAGTAAAAATATAATTTACTTAGGTTTTACTCTATTAATTATTTTTATTTAATACATAAATTAAAAATGAAAACTAAACAAATAATTTTTGTAGACGGATACGTACAATCAGACATGATGCTATAATCTTAGGTGCGGCGGTTTTGTACAAACCAGCAAGAAAACGTTGGTAGAAGGTGCTAACGGCACATATTTTTGAACAAACCTATTGTTTATTTTGTTGAGCTTAATAGCCTTTTATTTTGGGTTGGACTTAATTGACAAACGCAATTACTTGGATTGGGCTGGCCATTTGTGAATGTTCTTTTATTTTTTGTCACCTCAACAGTTTAATAGGAAACCATATTTAAATTAAGATGGGATAATTTTAAAATAAATTCTAACACATTACTAGTTTAATTAAATCATGATGATTTTTTTTGCAAAGATATATAGCATGTGGTCGGCCGTATGGCAAATTTACCAAAAGTCTACGGGACACAAGCTACCATGAACGTTTGGAAACCAAAAATTGAAGGATAAGAAGAATTTAGCTTAGGTCAAATCTCGCTCACGTCAGGATCATATCTCGACAACAATCTTAACAGTATCGAAGCATGGTGCAGGGTTCGTAATATTTGTTACAATCTTTTTTATTTAATCCCACGTTTATGAATGCTGAATAATAACTATATTTTAAATTATTATGTTTTATAGGTTTATCGGTTCTTATATCACGACTTTTCAGCCGAGATTTTTCATTTTTTGGACGGTAAATATCTAATTTGATTCTATTTAATCTCTTAAATTTTAGCATTACCAACTAAAAGTCTAAAATAATGACAATCATATAAATATCATAAGTTTAATATAATACTGGCTAGTAGTGACAATTGAAATGTATTTTACAAACAAACAATTATAATGTATTTTTTTCAGTCTTACAAAAATCAAAATATTATTTGTTACCATTAACTAGTTAAATAGGTTACATGTTGAATTCAGATATCATCAGAATTTAAAAAACATAAAGTTTCTCATACAATTTTAAATATACATTTAACCAATAATTTATATTAAAAAATTTATTAAATGTTTATGTGTTTACATTATAGACGGATGCGTACAATCAAACAAGATGCTATAATCTTAGATGCAGCGGTTTTGTACAAACCAGTAAGAAAATTCTTGTAGAAGGTGCTATTACTCAGACATCCGTATTTGGAGGCACGCAAATAGATTTAACCATATGTATATGGAAGGTTAGAATAACTTTTAAAATCACTAATACATAACTAGTTTAACCTAATAAACAAACACAAATATAGGACATGAAATTTGGAAGTTGGTGGCTGGCGGAATTGTAAACATAAACTCTTTAGGTCGGCACATATTAACACATATGGGATCCGGTTGTCTTTCTTGTGGAATTGGTAAAGCTGCTTATATGCATAATCTCGAAATAATCTTATCTGAAAACAACTTCGAGCCACTTCTATAACTTTTATTTAAATAAAAAAAGAAACACATTAATTATATATTATAAATTAATTTTATGATTATGAAAACTGTACTATAAAACGTGTTCTTTTAATATATAAAAGATAAAAAATTCTTACAACTAAAGAAATTAAATGTTAAACTGACAAAAACTTTTTATAACAACTCGGAATCGATGGACTAAAGTGAAGGGTCGGCATTTTGGGGTTGGATCAGTTAGATGTAGAACGGTTTGGTTTTAGCTTGGTTTAAGTTATTCCGGTTTGGTTGATCACCAATTGATCCTCGACTCTTTCTACATCCTCCTAACTTTTTATTTATCTAAAACTGACTTCAGTGAAAACGTTACAAAAATGTATTAGTTTAGTTGAACTTAAGAACGTAGTAACTATGCTAAAATTCCTGGTTACAAAAATGAATTAAAGCCTCAAATCAAAGGGCTCTGCTGAAGAAGCTCCATATCCATATCACTGAAGTCGAAAGGCAAAGTCTAGTTTAGTTGTTAGACAGTAAGAGATCCGCCATTATCACCCGCTGTAAGGTTCAGAATCATCGTTGCAGCTTTCACAGCCCTGTTACATTTTCCATCCCACATCAAAGAAAAGAAACATATGAGAGACCATATTATCGCAGGATCATGATCTGAGTTATGAGAAACTGATTTCTAGATTACAATGAAACGTGAATTTCTAGCGACAAGGGTCAGAGAATGCATTTGTTTTTTATAAAATGGCAATGTTGTGAGGAGGTTTGGTGTTGCTTACCAAGCATCAGGAGCTTGATACAAGGAAGCTGTGGTGCCAAAGCAGGAAGTGAGCAGTTCTGTGTTGATGACACCTGGATTTAATGCAACCACTGCCATTCCTTCAGCTACCTCCTTTGCCACTGATCGGCTTAACCCCTCAATCGCCCATTTTGATGCACAGTAAGGTGCAACCTGCAGATTCAGTAACTATAAGAACAAACATACGATAGTGATTCAATTAAGTGATGACTGCAACTCACCAGGGCAGCACCAGATCTTCCCCATCCAGAAGACATGTTAACAATAATCCCTTGCTTCCGTGGGAGCATCAAAGGGATGAAATGGCGCAGTACATTTACTACTCCTTTAACGTTTGTATCCATAACACTGTCAAAATCTTCTGCAGAGACTTCCCAAATCTTGCTGTTCTTATTGATAGTACCGGCATTGTTAACTGAAACGTGCATTTTACTAACATCAAAAACTACAGAAATATCACAGTGGAAAATGATGCCAAACAATATGCCCAATAATTATAGTACGTGCAGGAGAAGACGATCATGTAACCATCAAAGCTAAATTTTTCACCGACATCACCCTTGAGAAAAAGAATGACTTATTGAATGTCAACAAAGGATCCTACGGCAGATAGGTTAAAGCACTGATTTAGAATACTCAATAACTCAAGGGAAAACAAAAAGTTTCAGACCATGATGGTAATATCCATTGGAAAGTAAGAAAGGAGCATTAGATGAACTCAAGAGCAGACGTCATCTGACTATAGTTTTCACGATATGATAACCATAATTTTTTTTTCATCTTCTGTTTAAGCAAGTTGATTAATGTACGTAAGAAAAAACTAACCTAAAGGATTACTAGGAGAGGCTACCAAAAACACTAGGGACAATCTAAAGATTTCTCTAAAACAAATGATAGCCACCACTAAATAACACCATGACAACAACTTTGAAGCTGTTGCCTTCAGGGAAAGGTTGAAAACTGAAGACGCAAAGAGTCAAAAAGAAGGCTTAGAACATACCTATGATATCAGGGACACCCTTCTTCTCCATAATTGTGTGTGCCATCTCTTTGACGCTGCTGTCTGATATCTGCAAACATATATATAGAGACAATAAATCATACGAAAAGGTTAAATCTCAGTAGATCACATGAGTTCATCAAAATTATACCGTTGTTGATGAAAGCATCATTAAGAAAACAATCGTTTCACTTAATTTTAAAAGTTTATTTGATAAACAAATCTCTGTGAATACACCAGTCACATATCTAGAGAGAAATCTAGCTAAAACGACGTGCAAGCAAAGACAAGATGTCACCAAAAACAACAAAATATCAAGCAATCATGAACAACAAGTCTCAATCATTATCCCACAAATACGATCCAAAACGTCGACTAAGTATCACAGGAAATTTTCAAGTACGAGAGTCCCAAGAGTGGCAATTACCACATCGGCGGTGAGGAGGAGATGATTCTCCGGGGAGGAGATCTCCGATTGAAGAGCGGTGAGCTTCTCCTGAGTGCGGGCGCATCCAATCACAGTGTGGCCTCTCTTCGCCAGTTCGAGAGCTAAGGCTCTTCCCAGACCCTTGCTCACTCCCGTTATAAACACAATTTTCGCCGCCGTAACGGAATTCGCAGCACCGCTGAAAGCCGTCGCTATCGTCATCGTGCAGCTAGAGACACCGATCAAACTTCTCCTTCTACGGTGTGAAAAGTGTATATACACATTTATATATTTTCCGAGGTTTATCTCTTTTTTTTTTTTTTGGTGACGTCACTCAAAATCATTTGTTTATCTTAAAATTATTAAACTTAAATTTGATTTTCACCAAAACACTCACATGTGATCAAACTAAAAACTACAAAGATAAGATAAATGAAGAGATGATCAACGGTCTCTTGTTTAGATCACACTGGTCTCCAACGCTCAGTGTCTCCTTCTTCCTCCTCTGATTCCTTAGGAGTCTGCTCGTGTGAGTGTTGTGACCTTCTTCGTTTCCTGTGGCTACTACGAGATCTCTCTTTGTGTGTTACTTCTCTTTCCTCATCACTTGATGAACAACTTACATTCCTCTTGAGTTCTTGCTTTCCTTTCCTGCTTCGTTCAGAATCAGGATCTCCGGTCTTGTGTCTACGTCTCTGCTTGCTCTTGTCTCTATCTTTATCTCGTCGACTAGTCTCCACACTTCTTTTCCTGTCATTTTTTCCGTCGTCTCGAAGGTCTGATCCTTTATGCCGACGATGTCTACTTTCACTCGAGTCTCCCTCGTTCGAATGTCTTGAACTGCTTCTTTCCCTTTGCGACTTATCACCAACTCCATGAACCCTATCATGTCCATGACTCTCCTCCAGATCAGCTGATGATCTTTCCCTATCATCTTCTTTTCTTGACCTCCTCTCAGAACTAGACCAATGGGCTTTCGTGGCCTCTTCATCGTCCAGATGTTCTTGAATTTCTGAATCTGAGCCTCTTCTTCCATAACGCCTTGAGCTTTTCCGTTTGTGAGATGTCTCTCCCCTGCCATCGTCATCTCCTGAATTATCATCTGAATACCTCTCATGAATTCTTTTCCTCATCACTCGATGTCCAGGAGAGTGTTCAGACCATTTGCTTTCGTGACGTGATGTCTCTTTAGCATACCGTGGCTCTTTGTAAATCTCTCTCTCTACACTACCGTCTCTAGTACTGCTAGGACTTCCATCTCCACCATGACAGTTCTCTTCATGCCTGCTAAGTTTGTGTCCACGAGAACTCTCCCGTGTATCACCATGATTCTTACGGCTCCTATAAGGTTTAGATCCCACGTTCACATGATCATGATCCCTCGATCTAGATCTTCTTGAATGTTGCCTGACATGGAAACAAAACACATGACCATGACGCTCCATAACCATATTAAGCATGTTATACACTTAAAAGATCAGGATACTTTAAAAAAATCCAGATGTCCAATATATATTAAGCCACCTCTGTGAATCTGTTGGTTGATCTGATCCTAAATATCCACGCTCCATGTGCTTCAAGTCTTCATCTGAATAACCAAATAAAGCGGTCATTTTGTGAATCCAGAATCTTGGAGGTGGTTTGTCATAGTCAGCCCATTCATAGTCTCCGCCAGGGTTTCGGAAACAATGGATAAAGTTGCAATCAGATCCACGAGAGCAAGTCTGTAAAGATAAATGGAAATCGTGAACTAGTGATAAAAAGCCAGAAAATGGAATATCAGCGCATGGACCAGATAAAGAGTCATACTTTAAGCCTAGACTTCATGTACTCCCCACATATGGCGACTTTCCATCTTGAGATGTTGACAAATTCGCAGTTCACCTAAATGAGGAATGTGCAAATATCATGGACAAGAATGTCAGCAAGCTTATCTATAATACTTCATTTGTTTCAGGACAGAATGAACAAACACTATGACGAAACGAACAAATGAGACCTCTCACAAAACGCCATACAATTGGTTGCAGTTTTCAAGGAAAATAGTTTACCTGTTTACCAGCAAAATATCGGCCATTAATGGACTGGTAGGCAAGAATAGCTGATTCCAGTGATCTGTAGTGTACATACACATTGCCCTTCAAGTGGAATGAGCCATTTCTACACACCTGAATGGACACAAAAATTTTCCTTTTGAAAAAAGAAACTAAGAAAGGCTAGGAGAGAAGGTGAAGTACATATCTACCAACATGTTTTATTCTCAAACACGAGATCAGGATGTTCCAGTTGCTATTGGAAATAATACTGGAAAAGTTAAGCGGGAAGGAGGGAGAGCAGACAAAAATCGACAGACCTTGAAATTAATAAGTTCTCCATACTTCAGAAACTCCGTATGAACATCTTCATAGAATTCTTCGTAACATTGTTCAGCTTCCTCATCTGTATACTGCAAGGAAGACGGGACAAAAAGAGGGAGAGAGTAAACTACAGAAAGTGACTAAAAGCAACAAAACCATGCGAGATAATATGCATATGAGGTCAAGTAGCTTCATATCGAACAAACCAGGATACCTACAGCCTAACGAAATTATAACCGCATTAGTTCCTTTTCAGACACTACTAACCCCAAGTAGCCAGACCGCATGAATGACACTGTTATATACTTATATACTGAGCAGTGGATGAATCAATTATCCCATATCACCCACTCCACAAGAAAATAAGAAGAAACTCGAAGCAAGAGAAATGAAACACAGACAAACAATTGGGAGACTGCATAACATTTTAGAAATCAATAACTACAAACATACAAGACACCAAGTAAGTTTTTCTATTCTATGAAGGCAAGAAAGAGACACTAATACAAGGCAAAAAATAGGGTGCAAAATCTATCAGACAAGTAGGATACAACGTGAACTGCAACTCCAACCTGGCCCAGGTTATAATCAGGCACCTCCACTGAAGGTAATCCATCAATGTCTGATGCAAGTTAAAGAATATGGTAACAATAACAAAGAAACAAACAGCAGAATCCACAAATCCAGAGCACACAGCAAAAAAAAAAAGAGAGAGAGGCAGAGAGACTTTGGTAATTTTCACAGATAAATGAAAAGCGACGAGTAGTAGAGAAGAACTAATTCTAATTATTATCAGGATACAAGCATCAGGAGATGACAGCGGTTACAGACCTCAAGCCCCTCATCCTGTTCCCAAGCAATGCCAGGACCATTATACATGTTCTTCATAAGTATAGTGCACGATTTATCAGGATAGAAATGAACTCTGCTGCAACGCGGGCCAAACCGACAAGCTCCAGTCTTTAAATGGAAAGGACAATGAGCTTTATCCTGAGAATTGAGAAAATTAAAAATAACTAACCATGTTTACTAGAAGGGCCATAGGAACTATACATAAAGAAGGATAGAACAATCACCTGCTCAGTTCCAAAGTTTGGTACTTCTTGTGCAACATTATCCAGAATCTGTTGAGCAGAGCTAACATTCTGATTCTTTGACAAAGCTTCTGTTCCCGGAGGTAGAGGATTTGATGTAGGCCTGTCAACAATCTTCAAAACAGAACTCTACATTGAAACTCTAGACGAAAATCAAAATACACTCAAGATGGTATGTTCACCTAGATAATAATCAAATACCTCATTTCCATCCACCTGAGCTACTGATTTTTTTGGAACCTTCACTTTGTTCTTTCTGAGAATGATTTCATTACCCTGGAATATAATTTCTGGAGGCCCTTCTTCTATATATTCATATTCACCATCTTCATCCTCACCACATTCATCATTCCTACTAGCCTGCCAAAAGAGACTATGTACATAAACGTCACATATTCAATAACTATCAATGGGAGCTAGAACAATCAAAGGACTACCTCAAGCTTTCTTGACTCCTCTAACTCCTTCCAACGCCTCTCTTCCTCCTCCTCTTTCTTCCTCTTGATCTCCATAGCCTCTCTCCAAGCTCTCTCACTCTCCTCGAACTCTTTCAGCTCCTTCTCTCTCTTCCGCGCCTCCGCTTCCTCAATCGCCTTCAGCTTCTCCTGCTCTGCCGGATCGTTTAACTTGGCCTCCGCCTCCTCTCTCTCTTTCTCTGCTATCTCCTTCCTCACTTGCTTCCTCTTCATCTTCTTCATCGCTTTTCGCTTCTCCTTACGGCTCATCTCCGAAGCTTTCTCTTTACTCTCTTCCATACACTCCTTCCCTCCCATCGCTTCTTCGTGTCGCTCTTTTTCGTATTTGTTCTGCGGCTCCATTGTTCCGATCGCGTTAACCTCTCGCTGGGAGGTTGAAGAAGAAGAAGGAACCATCTTGAGTCGGTTAGCCTAAACCGAAACCGAATAATGTAACCGATAATCAGATAAAAGAATACTAAAAGAACCGGAAGCAATATACGAGTTGGATCAAACCGCAATAAACCGGCTAACCGTAGTTGGTTTTTGCAGACTTTGTACTTCTCCTGTCAAGTTTCAGTTTTGTCTCTTGAAGACGCGCTTCTTTTCTCCAACGTTTCTTTTCATCCTCAAACCAGATTAAGCCTCTGCTTATGGTGTGCTAATCTCTGTTCTGTTCATGTTAATAACTCTTGCACTGGCCTCATCAGCTGAACAATAGGACTGGGAGAATATGCAAAGGAGACATTTAGAACATTATCATTGCGAAGTATCTCTCTCAAGTCTTTGATATTTGTTATCATTTTATCTCAATAGAATATCTCAAGTATTTTTTTTTTTTTTTTTATAGTTTTCATTACTCTGTGTATGAGTTTTGTTAGAATTTCTTAAGAAATTATCCGTTCTTCCCATTTCGCACATTCTTTCTTTCCTTTTCTGAAATTTATTATTATTAATGTGAGAGATATTCTCACAACGATGGTGCTCTTAAGAACAAAATAGAAATCACAACGTTAAACCCAACGCTGTGGAGATTATTTAGCTGAGGGGAAATACCCTGGGTTTCCGGGGACGGCCAAATCTGAACTGGTCCTTGCAAAGGAAGGTCTCGATTCTACAAGAGTCTCCTTCCGATGAGTCCTCCAGTCTCTTTCTCATTCATTCACGCAAATAGATAAATAACCTTTAAGGTAGGCGGGGTGCAAATTAGTTTTGTTTGTTTGATCCTAAATCCATATAACGAAATCGACATAAAAGGACTACAACCTCAACACTGTGGCCAGTAGGTGCCACTTAGATGCTTTGAAAAGCAATGAGGCAGAAGCAGAACAGATGAGGAAGCCCATGATACAAGCTAGAATTCGGAAAATCCTTGTTTATAGTGTGTTGTCTTGAGGCTTGAGAAGTGGAGATAGATTTTTTCAGGCAAAGAGTGACTGTGTAATCTCTGTTCGGGTCAGTACATGTGATATGGTAGAGTTCTCTAAGTTCATTGTTATGGTTTGCAGCACTCTCATGAGCTGAACAATAGAGTAAAGAGCAAACACAGAGAGACATACTTTACTGTAAAACTCAGTTAATATACTTATCTTTCTCTTTCACCCATTGACACACAGAGTCAATATGTTCTGTCCCTGACAGCCATTATTAAATGTCTGATACTCACAAAGTCACAATGGAACAACCTCATTCGATTCATAATTTTCTCATAACACAAGTTAAAAAGAAAAAGATATAACCAAATATATGTACACTGATCCTTTGTTAAACATGATCAATAGCTTACTTGAAATGAACACTAAACATTCAGCTCTTCAGCTTCCACCAAGAACTCTCTTGAGGTCATTCTTCTGCTCTGAAGTAAGCCTTGAAGGGAACAAGACCTCAAACCTGACTCTCAAGTCACCTCTTTTCAAAGGCTCTTTAGTAGGCATTCCTTCGTTTGGTATCACAATCTCCTGACCCGGTTTAACAATATCCAAAACCGGGATGGTCAGGTTCCTCCCGTCAAGAGTCGTTAAGCTAACGGTGACTCCGGTTAAAGCATCTATCAAAGAGACTTTCTTCTCATAAATCAGATCATTACCGTCTCTTGTGTAAACCGGATGAGGCTTCTCGTCTACAACGAAGGTGAGATCAGCAGGAGTCACACCAGGTTCTTGGTTGCCTTTCTCAGGGAATGTTATCTTTGTTCCTTTCTTCCAACCTGGTTTAATATCTATCTTCAAGATCTCTTGAACTGTCTTTGGCTTCCTGTAATAAAAACATCATCAGAAAAGACAAGAACTTTCCACAATGTTCTAAAAATCGCTAAGCGGTAACTAGAAGGTTTATGTAAGATTATTGATTAGTCTGAACTCTAGATCGAATTTTTTAAAACGTTAAAAGAAAATCGTTTGGTTTAGACCTAATTTATTGTCTATACCGATTTTTAGAACACTTGGACAAAACAAGATCAATGACAGAGTAAACAAACTAACCCAAACTCATCAGGAACAAGGCGAGAGATTCTCATCTTCTTCTTCCCACCTTTGTAGAGCTCCTCAAGCGTGCAAGCCAATGTGCTCTCTATATCCGGCGCCTTCCTATTCGCCGGCGGTGTCTTCTTATTCGCCTGACCTCCTTCTCCAGCACTTTTAAACCTCCTGCCACCGCCGCCACCGCTGCTACCTCCGCCAAAGCTATCCCCCGATGTTCCGAAGAACTCTGCAAAGATATCTTCAGCATCACGTGGATAATACCGAAACTCAGAGTCACGACGTGACGAGTAACTCCTCTGCTTCGCCGCCGTCGCCGCCGCCGTATCCGCCGCAGAAGGTAAATCTGAAGACTTTAGCCCTTCTTCACCGTACTGATCGTAGATCTGACGTCTGTGAGGATCGCAGAGGACGTCATAAGCTTCGGAGATCTGTTTGAACTTGGCTTCAGCTTCTTTCTTGCTCGTGGGGTTCTTGTCGGGATGATACTTCATGGCGAGTCTCCGGTAAGACTTCTTGAGATCATCGTCGGTAGCGTTTCTACTCACCTTGAGCACATTGTAGTAATCAACACCCATTGATCCCAAAAACTAAAAGTCCAAACAGAGATCAAATCGAGATCGTGTCGAGGAAAAAAAAAAGGTTGAGACTTTGAGAGGAAGAAGAAGAAGTGGAGTGCGTGTAAGGTAGAAGAAGAAGATGTGAGAATTGGTAATGAAGCCACGTGGCGTTTTAAACAGTCGGCTTATCTTTTGACTTTGCTGGTGATTTATCAATATGGTAAGAAGATGATCAGCTACTTTCCCTTTTTAATTACACGGAATATTCTCTTTGAGGGGTTAAAAAAGGAAGTTAAATATTTAGACAACTAAACATAGAAGCAAACATTCATGGTTTAGTTACATAAGTTAAACCAGAGCGACAATTATTACTATATTTATTTTATACTAATTATTATTAATATTAGTATATCACGCCGACAAAAGAAAAAAGGAAACAATAATCAAACCGGACTAAACCACTTAAACCACGACAATAAAAATTGTATTAACTCAACAACGTTTTGATTTGTGTATGAGAATTCAGAGAAATTAAAGAGACTTTATGATGAATAATAATGTATGATGTATTGTAAGTTACAACCAATGTGATTATTCTAGGTCAGACAAGAATTAGCTAACTTGAAGAACTATGGATATAATCTTTGCTTACTATTAGGTTTTGGACAATTTGATATGGAACATAACTTACATCCCTAGTAAACCAATTGCATACTTCCACCAACCGGTTGCTGCAGCTAATCTTGCAATTTTGGTTTTTTCTTAATTCTTCAGTTAGTAAGGAATCAATCAATCAATTTAGCATTTTTCTTTTTAATACATTTTTATAATACAATCATGACTCAACTCTACTCAAAAGATTAAAATAAAAATATGTTAGTTATGAAACTCAATTTTTCATTAAATGTTTAAAGGTTTTTAAAATTAAATTTATTATCTATACTATTATTATAGAGAAGTGAATCTGGTTAGTTGTTATGTTTTCAATGATTTTAGGTAATTTTGTTTATTTATCAATTTTTATGATTTGATTTATGAATCAACAATTTAAATTGATAGTAATTTTTTATGATTTGATAATATTATTTGAACTTTATAAAATAAGTAAAAATAAGAATTATGATAGAATTCTAAATATTTTACTTGATCAAATCATTAATATAATATAATCTTTTCAAATTATTATAAATTTTATATATATACAAAACTTACTTACCACAAGCAATATTTAAACGATATTATTCTGTAATGTTGCGGAAAGTCAAAAAGTAAAGTCATAGTAAAAAAAACTCACAGATTATTTTCTAAACAAAGAAATTAAAGCTATAGCACCAACTAATGAAATGATGATGTCAACTCCTAGAGACTATTAAAAATTAAAAATTTAACAACTGATTAGCATAAAATAAGGATCCAAATAATAAACATATTCCTTACGTAATCCGGCCAAACCATCCATTATGTTAATGCTAAGGACGTGGAAGCGATAACGTATCACGGTGAGCCCTACGCGCTTTCCGATTCAAGGGGACTCGTCTCCTCGATCCACATTTGCCTCCTTCTCCTTCTCAATCCCTAACAACAAAACATACCCTTCTCCTCCTCCTCAACGCCAATCTTCTTGTGTTTTTTTCAATCCTTCTGGCTCTGTGTTTTTTATTAGGTTTCAGACAATGGATGCTAGAGCAAGAGGATCAATGTCGTCGAGCATCGGCGACTCTGCAGAACTCGAAGCTAATCTGACACTAAGTGATCGTCTCAAGGTTTTCAAGGGCTCCACGTTCGATCCTGAGGCTTATGTCACCTCCAAATGTCAGCATATGAACGAAAAGGTTTTTGTTTTTGTCTGTTTCTTGTACCACAAGTCAAAGGATGCTCATTAGATTAGGTCATTATTATGACCTAATGTATACGATTGGTGGTGAGAGACGGCCCAAATACAGACTTGGGTTCAAATTCCTTTGGTAATTGGAGAGTAAAATTTAATATATGAGCTTTTCCCAGTGTTTGGTGTGACCAAGGCATACTCCAACCAATAATATAGGTTGTTAAGTACACTCTTCATTAGTCTGGACCTACTTTTGTAGATGTCATGATACACCGGATTAATGTGACATGTGATTAGTTTGTGTCTGAATCTGTGGTTAACTTAGCCCTCCTAATGGTATTAGGTATTGATGATTGTTTTGTGTTGCTTGCAGGAAACGAAACATTTGACTTCTTACCTCGTTGAACTAAAGAAAGCTTCTGCAGAAGAGATGCGTAAGAGCGTCTACGCTAACTATGCAGCCTTTATAAGGTCTGTAAATATCTTATCGTTATGTTTCTTGTTGGCTTGTTGCTTGCTAGTTAGGTTTTGAAAAACATTCTTGATGTTGCAGGACGTCTAAGGAGATATCAGCACTTGAAGGACAGCTTCTCTCCATGAGAAACCTTCTCTCTGCTCAAGCAGCTCTTGTTCACCGCTTAGCTGATGGGGTTCACATTAGTTCCTTATGTGCTGATGACGCTGATGACTTAACAGACCAAGACCTATACGATATGGATAACAAACAGCTCTCGAAGATAGAGGCTTGGGTTGTTGAGTTCTTTGACAGGCTTGAAGTTCTCTTAGCTGAGAAGAGAGTTGATGAATCCATGGCTGCTTTAGAAGAAGGGCGTCGTGTGGCCATGGAAGCACAGGAGCAACGCACTCTCAGCCCAGCCACTCTTCTTTCTCTGAACAATGAGATCAAAGCGAAGAGACAAGAGTTGGCTGATCAGTTAGCTGAAGCTATAAGCCAACCTTCTACAAGAGCAGGTGAGCTTAGATCAGCTGTCTTGTCTCTCAAGAAACTAGGCGACGGCTCTCGTGCTCACACACTGCTTCTTAAGTCTTATGAGAGGAGGTTACAAGCCAACATTCAAAGCCTAAGAGGTTCCAACACTTCCTACGGTGTAGCCTTCGCTGCTGCTCTCTCTCAGCTTGTTTTCTCAACGATTGCTCAAGCTGCAAGCGACTCTCAAGCAGTTGTTGGAGAGGATCCTGCTTATTCATCAGAGCTTGTGACATGGGCCGTTAAACAAGCAGAGTCTTTCGCTCTTTTACTCAAAAGACATACTCTGGCTTCATCTGCTGCTGCAGGAAGCTTGAGGGTGACCGCGGAGTGCATCCAGCTCTGTGCATCTCACTGCTCTTCATTAGAGTCTCGTGGCTTAGCTCTTTCTCCTGTTTTGTTGAAACACTTTAGACCAGGCGTTGAGCAAGCACTGACTGGTAATCTCAAGAGGATTGAACAAAGCAGTGCTGCTTTAGCTGCTTCTGATGATTGGTCACTGGCTTATACACCAACAGGGTCACGCGCCTCTTCTACTACTCCCATTGCACCACATCTTAAGCTCTCTATAAGCGCTCAAAGATTCAACTCCATGGTTCAGGTACTCAACATTACCTCCACACACCATCTTCATCTTTCTTGTTGCTAAGCATGCAGGTTAGGTTAGTTGAGGTTATTCTGTTCGGGTTGTTCGGTTCAACATAAATCTTACCGAATTAATCCGAAATAAAACTCGGTTTGGTATTCGATTAGTTCGGTTTGGTATTCGATTAGTTCGGTTTTTTGAAAATACTATGGTTTAAAATTTCGGATAAGTTCGCTTATTTTTGATTAAATTCGGTCACTTCAATTTAAAACTTGGCTAGTTCAATCAGAGTTTTTGGTATAGTTTGGGTATTAATTTTTTGGTATGAAAAAAGAAAATAAAGTAACCGATTGTCGAACCGAACCGATAACCAATTTTTTTAGAAAACCTAGCAAATCAAACCAAACTAACCAAAATTTTTGGTTCAGTTCGGTTCAAAATCTCATGCCTACTTGTTGCTTTAAGGCTAACTTATTGTTTGTGTATTTAGGAGTTTCTGGAGGATGCTGGACCGCTAGATGAGGCCTTACAGCTAGACGGGGTTGCACTAGACGGTGTCTTACAAGTGTTTAACGCATACGTGGACCTCTTGATCAACGCATTACCCGGTTCAGCTGAAAACGAAGAGAATCCAGTTCATAGAATCGTTAGAATAGCTGAAACTGAGTCTCAACAAACAGCTTTATTAGTCAATGCACTTCTATTAGCAGACGAGCTAATCCCACGTTCTGCTTCAAGAATCTTACCACAAGGAGGAGGAACGAACCAGTCCACACCACGTAGAGGAGCTTCCTCAGACAGACAGAACAGACCAGAGCAAAGAGAGTGGAAGAAAAAGCTTCAAAGATCAGTTGATAGATTAAGAGACAGCTTCTGTAGACAACATGCTCTCGAACTCATCTTCACTGAAGAAGGAGAAGTACGTCTCAGCTCTGAGATTTACATTCTCATGGATGAAACCACTGAAGAGCCAGAGTGGTTCCCTTCACCGATCTTTCAAGAACTGTTTGCGAAGCTGACGAGGATAGCGATGATTGTGAGTGATATGTTCGTTGGAAGAGAGAGGTTCGCGACGATACTGCTGATGAGACTGACGGAGACGGTGATTCTTTGGATCTCTGATGATCAGAGTTTTTGGGAAGAGATGGAGACGGGAGATAAACCGTTGGGACCACTTGGTCTTCAACAGTTTTATCTAGACATGGAGTTTGTAATGATCTTTGCGTCGCAAGGAAGGTACTTGTCGAGGAACCTTCACCAAGTTATCAAGAACATTATAGCTCGAGCTATTGAAGCTGTTTCTGCCACTGGACTCGATCCTTACACGTACGTTTTATATTACATGTTTTGAGACAAACTCGTGATTAAGATATGGTTGTTTCTAACTAATGAACTGATGATGATGTAAACAGTACGTTGCCGGAAGAAGAGTGGTTTGCGGAGGTAGCTCAGATAGCGATAAAGATGTTAACCGGAAAAGGCAACTTCGGTGGCCACGGAGAACGTGACGTCACCAGCCCCTCTGTTTCCTCTGCTAAGTCTTACACCAGCAACTGACTAATCTAATTACCATTAATCAATGCTGACTTAGAGTTGCACTTCTTTTTTTATATTTTCATATTAATTATTTTATAATCAAATGCAAAACTGATTGTACTGTTATTATAGCTAGTTGAATATCACATCATTACTTGCAAGTTTCTCATACTAAATACTAAAAACATGTATGATTCGCATTGACCAAGTAAAATGAAAATATTTTAGTGAGCAATGACCAATCTAACGGTAGATTTAACAAGCTATATGGATATGTAACAGAACAAAAACAAACAAAAATTCGTTTCACATATAGTAACAGATACCATACACAATTTCAACAAAACAAAAACAAGAGAAAGTTATAAGGAAACAACAAAAAATTCGTAAGAAAATAAAGGTATAGGAAACACAACAACATACACTGAGATGAGACGCTAGGCTTCATCATCGTCGAGCTTATGGGAGCTAAAATGGTCGACGCGAAACTTCCACTCGCCTTTCACAGGATCAAACGACACAAACTCAGCTCCTTGTGCCTCAGCTTTCCTCTTAAGCATCATCTTATACTTCTCCACTCTTTCTCCTTCAGTAAACTGTTTCCCTGTCTTCTTATCAATACATTTTATATTCAGCAACGTCACCTCAGCCGGTTTGTTCAACCCTTCTCCAACCGGCGGTTTCTTGCTCTCGTCCATGTATACAATCACTTCCCGGTTATTGAACTGAACCAGAGATTCCAAGTCTACTCTACGAACATCGGTCTCTCCCATGAACTTTATGCTCCCGTAACCGTGGCGTCCGACCACAAAGTCTTTAACCCGACTGCAGTAACCAGAATCTGCTCTTTCTTTAGCTGCTAGTTCTGGGATTCGTGGCTCGGTGAAATAATCGGATTGACGCAGCTTCGGCATTAGCGCCTCGATATCTGTTGCAGCTTCTCCGGCTCTGTTTCCGCCTAGTGTTCTGTAGGGACGGTCTTTCTCCGCCGTGTGATCTGTGCTTGTTGTGCCGTTTGATTTCTGATTTGCATTGACAGATGGATGAGTTCTATCTTCAGCAGAACCAAGTTCTCCGTTAACATTTTCTGTGAATATAGTCCCTCAGGTCAGTCCGAGAATGATCCAAACATGGCAAAATGTAATGAAACATGTTTTCTATATATGCATATATACTCACTGTCATGGTTTGCGCAATTAGTAGCTATGTCAGGGCTCTTCCCTGAAATTTACGAATAACATTTGTCAAAAGAGCCAGGAATCACTGAACTCAATACCATTTCCATGTAAATACTTATACAGTTACACTGACACGCAGACAGAGCAATAAAGTTTCAAAAGAATAACAATGCAGGAGCAAGAAATCGTGCTCTTATGAGAGTAAAAAAGAGTAGACATTAAAGTTTCAGGTAAAAAGTGTTCATCTAAGATTTGAACTCTATGCGAATACGGACTAAGGGTCTCAAAAGTTTTCTCTATTGAAAACTTTAAGGCAGAACTTAAAGCTATGCAATAGCCAAAGAAAACGAGAAAAGGAAGCTTACCATTTTGATGTACTGGAGCAGTAGGACGGTCCTTTGGAATTGTTGATTTGTCCCTTGAAGACCACTGTTGAGCTGGGCGTATAACTAGAGCTCTAGGGTTCTCCCTTGGAATGAAAAGAGCATCCGCCTTTGGTGTACTTGAAGGGGTCTCCTCGTCATCAGTGAAAAATGGAACCTACAAAGATCATTTTAACATTTAAACATGTAAAACGAACCTCAGCACAAAAAAATTAAGATTTGAGTAAGATATGGGGTATAAAAATTCACTAGACAGAAGCATGCCTTTGGACCATTGTCGCCAGGACGGTACTTTCTTGCAGGCAACCTCACCCGCCTTTGTAAAAGGTGTCGAGAAGTCAGGAGAGATGATACTCTAACAGGAACAGGTTTGTCAACAACCTGACAGAATAAAGAAACAATGGGAACAAACAGGAAACTGAACGATGAACAAGGACAGCTGAATGTAGACATGTTATAGGTATGAAGATGAAAATATGCTATTTAATTGTATTCAGGAAAGAGTTAAAAAGAAAAATGAACGGTCTGGGTGTTGCAGAAGGAAGCGTAGACTTACAGGCAAGCTGGAGATTCCATATTGAATCGAAGGTGAGTTTCCACTTTGATTAATAGAAATCTGAGGCATAGCAGGAAGTGTTCCAAATGGATTTGTAACAGCAACCGGTTGCAAAACAACAGAGCTCGGCGGAGCAGGCCTGTCAAAAACAAAAAAAATAATAAATGAAGCTCCAATCTCATTACAAAACTTCCACAAAACGAAAATAGCAGTCCTGCAAGGACTGGTGTCAGAAAGACCATACGTTTGCCCAAAGTTGCCTTGACCAAAAAACCCCAGTCCACCAGCATTCCCAGTTGCATTAGCTTTAGACCATGAATATACAAGAGTTAGCATTTAGTAATAAGAGGATAATGTCAGTGACCTGGTCGTCAGAGGTACCTGCTTGTGTTTGACCGAAGTTGTTGAAACCAAAACCATTTGATGCTTGACCTGGCTGAGATGATTGAAAAGGTGTCACACCAGCAGGCTACAGAAATGATGAGGCCTATATTAGATCAAAACGGAACTGTAGGAGCTAAATTAAGCAAAAGAACTACTAACTGTGAAGAGAAGAGGCTTCACCAAAGGAATTGAAAAAAAAAGAACTAAGTGCTTCAGCATAAAAACGAATGCAAAAACAAAAAAGAAAATCACCATTGTTTGTCCAAATGGGGAGCTGCTAGACGTTGTTAATGTTGAAGAACTTGAAAACAGGTTGCCAAACCCAGTAGAAGGCTTACTGAACATGTTATTTTGGCCGAATGCAGGAGCACTATTCTGTCCGAACTGTCCAAAAGCAGAACCAGTCTGTCCAAATGCAGAACCAGTCTGCCCCATCGAGGGGTTTGTGCTGAACAGAGGAGATGACTGAGTGTTACCAAATGCTGGAGTTGCCCCCTGACCTGGAGCTGAACCAAATAGTGATGGAGAAGAGCCAAATCCAGGAGTGCTTGACGAACCAAATAATGGTGATGAGGTCGTTGTTCCAAAAGCAGAAGATGTTCCGAAAGCAGAGGATGTTCCAAAAGCGGAAGTGGTAGTTGATGAGGTTGACCCAAAAAGATTGGATGAAGATGTTACACCGAAGGGCGAGGAACCAAAATTTGAAGTAGCCGCTCCAAAACCCGAACTGGCAATTGTTGGGGTTTGAGAGGCAAAAGGGTTGGTAGACGTTGAACTCGAAAAAGGGTTTGTTGGATTTGCTGGTGTCTGACCAAACGCCGGTGATGGAGCAAAAGGATTTGGCTGAGCAGCTGATACACCAAATCCGGTATTTCCAGGAGACTGACCAGCAGGACGTGGTCCCCCTGAAATTGAAGATGTAGAGAATCCATACTTGTTAGAAAAAGTACATGAATATAGCGTTAAGCAGATGTAATACCAGATTTGTTTGATCAAGTGTACAGTGTACCTTTATCTCCTCGCTGGTAGTCTTCCCACCTTAGCTCCTCATGGCTTTTATCTTTGTATGCCGGCATGGCAGAAATAGATTCCAACTTTCCAGCAGGCGTACCACTGCCTGTATCTGCCTCAACTGTCGGTGCATAAGGCACGGCTCGACTGCCACCTTGTTGTTGACCACCGAAAGGTGATTGACCAAAACCAGAACTTCCAAATGTTGGGGTTGAAGCCTGCGCACCTGCTAAACAATTCATGCAAAGATATTTCTTCATCCTTTATTCAAACGACTAGCACAACAATTAGTTTGGACATGCTAAAGGGAGAACCTTGGGCTCCAAAGGGAGATGGTGTAGAGCCAAATGCGCTGCTGCCAAACGCTGATGTGGACTGGCCAAAAGCTGGGGAGGAGCCAAAACTGAACGATGAGGTATTTGATGCACCAAAAGTAGGAGTATTGGATGCTCCAAAGGCAGGAGAACTTGATGCACCAAAGGCTGGAGTACTTGATGAACCAAAGGCTGGAGCGCCTGCTGCACCAAAAGCAGGGGTGCTTGATGCACCAAAAGCAGGGGTGCTAGAAGCTCCAAAAGCACCTCCAGAACCAAAGCCAGTGTTACCAAACGTGGTGCCAGTGCTACCAAAGGCTGGAGTCGGTGAAGCTCCAAATGCAGGTGTGCTTGTGGCGCCAAAGGAAGGCTGGTTAGAAGCGCCGAAGGCAGGCGTGCTTGTCGCACCAAAGGCAGGTGTGCTCGATGCACCAAACGAGGGTGTGCTTGTAGCGCCGAAGGAAGGCGTGCTTGATGCACCGAAGGCAGGCGTGCTCGTGGCACCAAAAGGTGTGGATGAACCAAAAGTGCTGTTTCCAAATGCAGGTTGCGATTGCTGCGCTGTGCTTCCAAAAGGATTTGACTGAGGCGTTGAAAATCCCTGCCCAAAACCAGAAGACCCTGAAAGAAGAACAAATAAATTAACTTAGTCCTCTAAAGGAAATGTAAAACTGAAAGCATGGACTATCGACTAACGAGAAATGTACTAAAGAAAGGAAAACAACAAAGAAATCGGGAGCCAATATCTAAAAAACAGCAGAAATAGAACCCAACGTTTAAAGAACGGTTCAAGAATATTTAACCCGGTAGTGAAAACATTCTACACACCACAAAACTAAGATACTGGAGCGCAATTAAATGCTTGGAAATATCAAAACCACTAAACAAGGCTAATTCTTAAACCTACCAAAAGATAAATTCATATCCAGAAAAAGCAGTAAACCAGTGAGGCAACTGACATATCATGCGACATATGAGTTACTTACCACCAAAAGGTGAAGCTGCTGGGGTTGCTCCAAAAGCCGGAGTAGAACTCCCAAATGCAGGTGATGAAGAAGCTCCAAAAGTTGTGGTAGAGCCGAATGGAGAGGAGGCTTGAGGTGCACCAAACACACCGGTTGAAGTGCCCCCAAAGATTGAACTCCCTGTCTGTGCAGCAAAAGGTGAAGATGTGCCAAAACCTGTTTGTGTTGCTGGAGCAAAGGGATTATTACTACTTGTGTTGCTGGTCTGACCAAACAAAGATTGGGATCCAAATGGGCTGCTACTAGATGACTGTCCAAAAGCTACAAGAACAATACTTCACAACGTCAATGTTTTTTACAGAAAAAATAAATAGCATAAAAATATTCATAACGGAATAGAAGGCTGCAGAAGTATAAGATCATATCACATACGATTGGATGATCCAAACATCTTCCTCTGTAGATTCACAACGCAGGGCCCAGCCAAAAGAGATTATAGTACTATCTCGTAGCTCGTAAAGAAAACGAATCAAAAGAAAAACTATTAGGAAACGACAACAGCAACACATAAACAACACCATATCCACAAAATAAACTAAAAATTAAAACACAATAAGCATCTATAATCATTGTAGATGTCAACGTCCCATAACCATGATACGAAGCCAACAACTTAAGTAGGGTTCATGCCTGGGGAGAAGGAAATGAAACTATGAAGAAATCACAAAGACCCCTAAGGACCAAGCTAAACATTACACACCAATGAGCTGGGGAACAAGGAAAAATGGATAATAAAGCAACACTACAAATAGAACCCAGCAACTCAGAAACTGACTATGCAAAACGAAATCCAAACGAGTCACGGATAAAACGAGAAATCCAGCATTAAAATCAATCCTGGAACTAATCGAAATGTAACAATACCTCTGAATCCGATGTAAAACGAGACAAAAGATCAATCAAATGCCTATCAAACGAAGCTCAAAGAAGCTTTCAATAGTCGAACTATTCTGCGTGGGAAGAAATTAGGGTTCAGGAGTGAAATGGCCGATGATAAGGGAGAGAAACGAATAGGTTCAGCGTCAAATCGAACGTGGAGCAAAGATAATAGGTGTGGACAGGAATGGAACCTGGAAATGACGAGCTTGATCGGAAAACTGACGAAGTAAGGAACAATCTCGCCGGAATCGAAAGCGCGAGACTTCTACCTCGACTCTAATTTGCTGAATTATTGTTTTAGGTCACTCTATTTATTTTTATATATTAAACCAGCTCTAATATACAACTCTTATACAACATTTGGCTTTTAGTTTATTTTATGGCAAATAATTTATTTAGCACAAAGAAATAACCCGTAAAGAAATTTTTAGAAAAAAAACTAATAATAATTAAAAATGATTAAATTATTTTGGAAATTTTCTCTCTTGTATACTATTTTGAATAAAATGTAATTTATTGCTATTCTATATTATTTATCTTATTTTATACAAAAAATTAACATTAGCGATTAGTGGGATCACTTTATTTATGATCTTTTGTGTATGCATTTGTTTGTATTTAATAGCCCTATTGTATAATTATTTTTTAGTGTGACTTATTAATTCCAACTTTTTTCAAGTACATGCAGAACACACTAGTAAACCAGTTAGTACGTGTTTTTTTTTTTTTTTAACCTTGGGGTATTCCAGCCTTCGGCCAGACTAATCCCCAAAGGGGTGGTGCGCCCCGCGGATGGAGCCTCACTCCGGGTATTCAAATGGGCTTTACCAACACAGCCCATATCCGCGTTTGGTGAGCAGAAGTGGCAGTTCGCCTCAGGAGGATCGAACCCGCGGGCATGACAATTGGCCAACAGGGTTCTTTCCAACTGAGCTACCTCAGCCGCTCCAGTTAGTATGTGTTACTGATCTCTTGTTTCTCCTACACGACAAGCAAATCAAGTAATGTAACAATCACTTTGTATCATAGCTTAACATCATGTTCCATGCATTGTTAAACTCGTTGATAAGGCTGTCTAGATTCTTCCAAGACGAACCAACACCTTCCTCCAAAGCCTTCTTCCACATCTTACCATATGCTTCAACATTCCTCCTCAGCTCTTTCCCTTTCTCTCCTTCCATCAACTCCTTCACTTTCTCTGCAACCTCTCCTCTTCTCACAACTCCATCACTCGCCGCCACCACTCTCAGCTCTTCCACCACCAATATCGCAATAGACGTGACTTGATCATGGATAAGCTTGAAGTCGGGCTGCATGCTGCAGATACTGAGCCAAGTCCAGTCATTGTAAGCAAGAAACAAACAGAAAAGCAGGTTCACTTGCCTTGGGGTCAAAGTGGTTGTTGTTATTAGTACTCTGCCAATGACCAGTGACAGTGTTATGCTGCAGATACTGAACCAAGTCCAGTCGATGATCAGCGTCTTGTATCAAACTGCACTCTGTGTTTTGGACACCGTGCAGACGCTGATGATATAACGTTTAAAGTTCTAATTGATCAACGTAATTATCTTCTACCTACGCAGCAGGTAAGCTAGATAGCATTCAAGGAGAAGGCATGTACGGAAGTTGCAGTTACAAAAAAAAAACTGGGGGCATTCCGAGAATTGAACTCGGGACCTCTCGCACCCTAAGCGAGAATCATACCACTAGACCAAATGCCCATTGATATTCACTATGACGCTACGATTTTTATCAACTTGGCAGAGATAGCTCTTTGATTCAATCTTTATTTTATGCATATTCTCATTCGTTCTGGTAGATATTAAAATGATTGATTTTTGAATCTATATACCAGTACTCATTGGTTGGCTTAGCAAACTCGTATGCACAACAATGCAGTGATATCTCGATAGTGTGTATCTTAGTTAAAGCCAAATTAATAGCCGTACACAGAAGGTCAACCTAATGATGCATCCACTTACCGAATCAAATTTCAACAGTTATAAATATCATCACACAGTTTTAGTAATTAGTTTTAAACTTAGAGTTGCTTTTCCCAGCAAAAACAATATATATGCCCAATAATATACAGAGCCATCAGATAAAAGTAATATACCAATATGTGCATTTTCAAATCTTACTATTAAAATTGTAAACTAAATTAAAAATTCATACAACATTTTAAATAGCGAACTAGCTTTAGCCATCAAACAAAGGTAAAATCTACCTGCATAGAAACGTGGAAAGACACATCACACATGCATCAGCGATCGGGACACTACAGTAGCCGACGATGACAAAAAGAAAAGACTCTCATTCCCCCCACATGGAGGAGGGACGAAACGCAACCCAATGAATAATTTTGTTTATTTATTTTGTTGCAAACTTTTTAAAGTTCGCCAAACGTGAGGAGTATCCTTTTGGGTTGATTTTGTTGTCGACAATAAGTAATGATTTTCTTGGTATATATACATTGCATCTACAATGTTGTTGGCTCTATCATTATAACAATACACGAGGCTAGACTACTATGATCCTTTGCTTTAAAGTTGAAAATAATTTTTCTAACGAGATCACTTTTGTATATCGCATCCATGTGAAGATGATACTTGGACCCAGATGGAGTTGTAAAACATATTCCACACCAAAAGTGAGTGCCAGAGACAATGGATCTATAAATTAAAAGACTACTATTTATGGAGAACTATTACCTAAAGGGAGGGAACAAGAGATGCCCATTCCCAGTTTTCTATTTATCTATTTTTCTTGCGTACTCTCTACACATCTACACATGCATAATGTTAATGATGCATCATCCATTTCTTTGTATACAAATAGTTTGTTCTTGAGTTACATTGTAAAAAAATCGTTAAATCCGCTTATGGTACTAAACTAATATAGGATTAAATGAAGAAAAAAACTATAACTATTAATGCTTTCAAGTGTCAAGTCTCAACTATAACTGTTCATGTATCTGTATCAGACGTTTTGTATTTTGAATAAAGAGCATTAGCTCTTTGATTAATGAATTTCCAAATTCCAGATATAACGAAGTTATAGACAATAGATACGCCGTTTTACAAAACTTTAAGTTTTGTCAAATATAGCGTTTTAGTCTAGCTAAATTTGCTAACAGACTTGTAAAACTAAACTGAAAGTCTGGTCTAACCATTGATGTTGACCTCATGCATTGTGATGACGAAACTCAAAACTTGGTCATTTTGAAACTTATCTATCTACAATAAATATCTGCACGTGGAGTAGTAATACGTGCATGCATAAATAGGACTTGTCAAGTCCAGCAAGATACGTATAAGTTCTGTAATATCTAGGACACAAGAAGACATTTGCCTCTCATGTTCGAGCTTTGTCACTATAATAAATGGTGAGGTTCCATTGCAGTTTCTTTTTATTAATTAAATGGTTTTCTTTTCTTTTCACAAACTGAAGTTGATACTTATAAATTACTAAATAGGTAGCATTAAGATTTTTTTTTTCCATCCATTTTCCTTTAATTAAAAGCGTGTAAGAAGTCAAAACCATAACTTTCTGCATAATATAATCAAAATAATTATAGGAAATTCGAAAAGTTTTTAGAAACAAGAAAGGGAGATTAAAGGACATCTATAAATTGACGGCGTCAAGTCAACGTGCAAATTAAAAACACCGTCAAAGGTAAAAAAGTTAACGGAGATAGTAAAATATTACACGGATCCCAGAAAAGTAAAACACTTTAACTAATCTAATCCGGGACTCCTCATCTTCTGCCGTCGGATCGGCGATTCCTCCGGCGTCGGCGAAGACTCCGGCGACGATGTCAACACATCATCATCATCTTCATCATCTATTGGAGATGAGAGTGGCGAGGAAAAGATCTCAACGGGAGATAACGGCGGAGACGAGTCCGACGAATCAGTGGAAAGAGTCAACGGTGGCGGCGGCGGTGGAAGCGAAGCCTGGACGGTAACAGAATCTTCTGGAAGCTTCCGTTTATTTCCGTTAAAAAGATTAACGTCTCCCGTTAAACAGTTTCTCAGTCGTTTCACGTCGGCGAGTTTCACCGGTTTCAGTAAAAAATCCTCCGCACCTTCCTCAAGACACATGTCGATTCTGGTCAACACATTCTCCGACGACATTATTACAACAGGAACTTGTCGGAAACTGGACGATTCCTGTTTCATAATCCCACATTGTTCAGACAATAAAAATCATAAGATTTAATCTAAATCGAGAAAAAGGTCGGGAAAGTTGAGACCTTTATCTTCTTGAGAAGCTCGTAACCGGTCATTCCAGGCATACAGTAATCAGTGATGATCATATCAACTTTCAATCTCTGAAGTTTAACAAAATCGGTATAAAAAATCAAAAATATTTATCAGAGTAATCATAAATACGACTAAATATGAATCTATCTTATAAGTATATTATTAAAGATCTTTGTGTTTAATACTTACATCTAATTCAGCAGAGGCTTTCTCGTTGTCTAGCCCTAGAAACTCTAGAGCACGCCATCCACTGTCTACCGCCGTGACTGAAACAGAACCACCGTAGATACACTTCTATTTAAAGAACTTTATGAATGAAGATGTAACTTTATTATATTTCTAAAAGACGAACCTTTGCAAGAGGTGATACGAAGCAATCTCTCAATGACAATCCGATCAACGAGGCTGTCATCGACGGCTAAGACATGAACTTCATCTAAATCCAACGGTGGAGGTTCCATTCCTCCGATACCGATGTTCATCATCTCCGAGCTACGTAGACAAGAAACGCCACCGTCTCTGGCCATTGATGAGTTAATAGTAACTGAGGGGAGAGAATACAAGAGAGAAGAAAAACAGAGAGAGCTCACATCTGTTTTCGTTTCTAGTTCTCCTCCTTTAAGACTGTTTTTATATTTTCTGTTTTTATTTTTCTGTCACTCTAATCAATCTATTTTATATTTTATATTTTCTGTTTTTTTTTTCTGCCACTCTAATCAATCTTTTAGTGTGTCTTTTTGTATTTATTTTATTTTATCCAGCTAGGAAAATCTAACAAAATCTTTTGTTCATATTTTATATAAATTTGTGCCGTCCTTTTAGGGTTGAAAAAATGAACTTTTATCTTGGAAAAGAGATTAATAAATTGAGATTTCTGTAAATCAGATGGGGGCCTATGCGAATAATGTAGAGAAAAATATTCCTAAAATCACATAAATAATAGAGGGGAAGTCCGTACACAGGAATCCAAAATAGTGATAAAATAGTTGAAGATGAATTATTCACAGTAGCAGTAAAGTTAACCGGTTCATTCAGTGAGTATAATCTGACTCGGTTAGGATTGGTCTAACAAGAGATTTTACTAGTGTTTGTTCTCCAAGTTTCTATGTAATTTAAACATTATTTACAAAGTCAAATATTTAACCAAGTTAGTCTCTAATGCTGCAAGTTTGCAAGTGTTATTCTTGCCACTTTTATGTAGTACAAATATATATATATTTATAAATATGGATAACAATGCAAAATATTATTAGTTCATTGTGATTGGTCAAAGATAGTATAATCCACAGAATAAATAGTTGACAAACAAAAAGAGAACAAATAATTTGGAATTAATATTCGCCTAAGTATATCCATTTGATTATAGAAAATTTATATTATCTCAAACGCTTACTTTACAAAAATGAACTAATCTAAAAAGCCAACCAGTAAAAAAATGATTAATTTATCCCAAAAGTATTATCCGGTAAAAACAAGAGGAAGGTGGACAAATAATAATGCATTGACGTCCACATTAAAATTAGGATTCGCGGGGCCCAGAAAATCTAAAGAAGGGCCCATTAATATTTGTTAGAACATTTCTTTATTAAGGGCATTGGACTTTTCCTCTTTTTTCTCCAAACATAATTCGCTGTTTCACTCTTTGGACACCACACCGTATCAAATCTAGGAGATTGCCTTTACTTTGTCTTTCCCACTCCAAAATAAATAAAAATATTTTCTTTCTCACAAAAATAAAATTATGTAAATTATTTTGTCTATTAAAATTGTTAGCAGGTTTATTTTTAAGATATTTCATACAGAAAAAAACTCTTGTTGATAAGAAATGTTATTACAAAGTATTTGTTTGTAAATATTACATGATATGAATCTACATTAATTTAATATTGTCACTGCAATGTCGTGGAGCCAAGTAGAAAGAAAGATGTTCAACGAGGCGTGAAATCAGATTGTACAATTGATTGGATATGCCCTTTTTAAAAAGAAAAAAACATAGAAATTGAAGATTGACTTGTGAAATGATTTTTCAAACGATATGGGCCAACGAATGATGGATCAAATCTTCATGATGTCAACTAAAAATCCAGGGGTTGAACAAATAAAATTCATAATAGTAGTGATGGACGTGTCGCACATGAAATTAAAGTTTATATATACTTTTTTCTAGGAACTTTGAACATCAAATAAAATGAAGACATTGACATTTCCCGTTTAATAAATTTTATTTTGGTACTTGAATACGTTTTGGAGTGCCTGCTAATACCAACTTTTAATTCTAATTATTATAGTGTGTATTTTTCAGTCTTCTACTACACCATGATTAAATATAGTCATTAGTATTTCTAACAATAAAAGTAACCAAATAGTTGACCTAACTATACAATATTCAATTTTGTGTTTAAATTCCAAAACAATAAAGCATGCTAAAGAACTAAGAGCTCTTGTCCTAATGGTAAAGGAATTTCAGCTGGAGTGCCTGCGATAGATTCGAGTCGTCTTGGCCACCTTCCCGCCTATAACCGTGCGTGTCCGGATGAAAGGTTTTGTAGGGATTAGTCTAGATTTACCATCTGGGATCCTCCACAGTTAACAAAAAAAAAAACATGCTAAAGTACCCTTGACCTAATTATACGATTTACATATTGGTATACATTAAATTCCATAAAAATATAAAATTAAATTTGATATGCATTCTCACTTAGCAAAAATCATATGAATTGAATTGTCATCATGTAAATGCACACACATAAGTTTTGTTTAAACAACCAAGCCGCAGAAGACGGACAAACAATTAGAGTATCTTGTGATTAGAGCACTCTGCTAATACCAACTTATCAATCATCATTCATTCATACCGATCTCTATCAACTCTTAAGTCTCAACCATAAAGCATGGACAAAGAAAGCATACAATCATCCCAAATTATCGAGAAAATAATAGGAGAGTACGAGACCAAGAGATCAAAAACCATCATTGGGTAAAATGGGCCTTAAGCCTTTTCGGGTTTCTCCCCATTAGCCCACGGAGGGTGAAACATTCTTCAGTCACATCAAAAATTAAATGAACTTAAAGAAATCCAAAATGGTCTGGAAAGGTGGGCAGATCGGAGTAATGTAACTTTTATATAAGGCCGATGCTGACGATTTTAATAAGGCCCAATAATATCTATAAGAAATTAAGTTTCCTATACTATACCTAAGAAACCAGGTATTATTTGTTAAACCTCTCTATCCCACAGGTCACAGTACTATATGTAGGAGAGTATCGATATGTTTATGACATAGTTAGCTTGGAGAACTGCATCGTCCAATAACAATCACTTACGTGCATGATCTAGTAAATTCTAATAATATTATCCTTTATTAGGGTTGTCATGTTTCTTGTGTATACTTACAAATCAAAATAAAATCGGAACGAGGTAAACAAAGCTGGCAAGTAACAAAGCTGTAAAATAAACCCAAGTATTAAGTGTTTCTTTGGACTGAGAGCAACCTATTGGGTTAGAAACTCAGATTAGGTTTCTCACTAATATAGTATTATTATTTCTACTTTAGTTAATTTTATGATTAAATTTAAATATCTTCTGAAAAGTTGATAAATGCCATGTATTTTGATTACATTAGGTGGGTTTGTTGCAAGTTTTTACCAGATAGGGTTCTCAATTTTTATTTTTTAAAATTAATTAGCTTATTAGATGAGTACTATTTTATAAACTGCCTTTGGAAGTGCTTTGGGTCAAAATCAACATCTAAGTTAAGAAATTATGACTTCTTCATTTACATCTATATGTTATCATTGTTTGTTTTCTCATTTATTAATCCATTAGTTATATAGTATATTTTTAAATACTGGTTTAACATTCTTGGTGGTCTTCTTTTCCTTTACCATAACATATATTGAATAAGATATAATTAAACTTCAAGTGCGCGTTGGAGTTGTCTAGAAGAGAAGCAAGGATTTGATTAATCCTAGAGGCAAATGCAGGGACCACATTTAGATACTCTAATTATATACCTTATACTACCTAATTAAAAATGTTAAAACTCATTCAACTTAACTATATCAATTTTGTTTTATATATGCATGTGCTAGTTTTCGTTTCTTGTTGGTTTCAACTTTATTTGAACCTAAATAAGTGAATGAAAAAACTTATTAGATCTGAATTTTGACATAGTAAACTGTGTATGAGGGCTAGTATATCATATATATAATTTAATAGAATGTCCTCTTGCTAGTAAGATTTATATAGTATAACATTTAATAGAAACAATTGGAATAATTTAGATTTTTTTTCTTAAATAACTTATCTTGACTTCGAACATGGAATGTTATATATCTTGTATATACACGTTTTCAACAACTACATTATTATCGAGATGAATGAAAAATATCTCAACTTCGGCTAGTTAGAATGAGTTATAGCAGCACTCCAAATGCTTTGACACAAATTTTGTGATACTTGGCACGCAGCTCTTATAACTTATAGCTTTCCTTATCAATAGACAAATACTGCAGTTAGGCTTTTCATCGTCAATGCTAGAGTTAACCCTACAATTAACATGGTAAAATGTGAAAAAATACATGGTGGAATGTGAGTTTAGAGGCAACGTAAACTAATTCCCTTTCAGAAATGGGTGTTATACTGATATTGCAATGCTCAATGTCAATAAAAAAAATATAACAATTAAGAATTAAGAAGGAAATAGTTTGTAGATATATGATATATATGAATATAAATATATACTATACAATATTATAGAAACCAACCCACCCACCTAATAGCCACCACAAAGAAACTTTTGAAAAATAAAAATAAAAAAAATGGGATAAAATTATTCCACATCATGGATAAATATAAGATTATTGTTGACAGCATACTTATATGGAATTCTTTTTTCCTCAGATAATATAGTATTAGAAACTAAAATAAAATAAGAGAGCTGAGAAAGAGGAAATAGCTTTTAATTGCATGCGACACCCATTGGTGGCAAAAAAGTCCTCCAATCAGGGATCTTAGGTTGTACGAGTGACATTATTACAACGCCTAATAACAATTAAATATTATTATTTCAATTAATTATCTTGATCTATCTTTTAAGTTACATAGCAGTGGGGTCTTAATGGAACAACTGTCCAAACCAAATGTCATTTTATTATAACTATTTTATTAAAATAAGATTATCCTATGACTTGATTCACCTGAAATAGAATAAACTACACTCTTTTTCTAATAAGATATTTCTTTCCGTCTAAAATAATGTCTTCTCATGCTTTATGAAGATTTGCCCAAGATCTTGTTTTGAAGATTAGACTTAAGAATATATATTTTATTTTGTTGTATAGTATAGATGCTTGCATCATTGCCCACTTCTTGTATTCCTTCATTTGGCAACTAACAATTCTCCTAATTAATTTAATCATTTAACTAGCATTCATTAAACATGGTCAATATAGGCTTTTTCTTTCTTTTCTCACGTAATTGGACAAATGAGATTTGGTTTATGTGGAAGACATTGTGAAAAGCTATAAAGCAGCTTCAATTCCATGCTCCATGATCATATCTCTAATTCTCTATGCCAGAAACTTTAGTAGATGGGAAAATTTTAAAACATATAATAAATTTACACGACAAAGAATAACTTAAATTTATAGACTGATTAGTTTTTTTTTTAGATGAGAACACTAGACGACATTTTTATTTGTTTTTGTTTATGAATGAACATTTTAATACAAAAAGATGCTGTGTAAAATATAATAGTTACTGCGTGCCAAGCATAATTAAAATTTTACATTATTTTTAGAATCAAAGCATTATCCCTTCGGTTGCATAAATTTTGGGTTATATCGATTAGTTTTATTTCTTCATATCTCTCTTTGACTTTGATTTTATTTCTAATATGATATTAACATCATAATCTCTTTTAATTTTAGAATATAACTTTAGTATTGATTGTCACAAGTGGTTTGATCGCTCATCGCTGCATCCTTTTTTATATACAGTTTAAAATCATGCATATCTCAACTTAATCAAACTATTTTATACACGCACAAACAACTATTTTATACACGCACTAACCATAAAGTATTTTTCTCCAATATTTTAAAGTCACAGGTTGTGAATTTCAAGCAAATGTGTATAATGTATTATACATAAGACAAAGATAAAACAAGTTGACAAGTTAAGTCTTTATAAATATGTTTCTATCTCGTCTGATTATTATATATATCATTCATATATACATGCGCGTGGTATCCACATATTTGTTTTAAAAATATTCCGTGTTTAGTGTAATAGTATTTGTATTAAGTACATATATAAGTACCTATCGAGTTTATTTTCCAAGATCATTTCTCGTCACACCTTAGATTCAAACCAAATACTTTATAATAAAACCCTAAACAATATAAGTCGATGCTGTTCATGACTAATATAAAAACCCTACCAATAATATATTCTATACTAGTACAGATGCAATGCATCATTAATTACAAATTATTAAACTAAACACCCTATGTCTCTCGACCTTTTGCTATATAAAGAAGATCATTTACGTACATATATATCCTGAAGCTAATTAAACCAACCAGAATACATACACACACATATATCTCAGACAATGTCTCGTACAGGAGAAAGCTCCTCAGGCTCGTCCTCCGACAAGACCATAAAACTGTTCGGGTTCGAACTCATCAGCGGTGGTAACCGTTCCCCGGAAGTCACGACGGAGGATAGGCTAAGCTCTTCGACGAAAAACACGTTAATAGCTAAAAGACTCGAGTGCCAATACTGTGGCAAAGAGTTTGCAAACTCTCAAGCCTTGGGTGGTCACCAAAACGCTCACAAGAAAGAGAGGTTGAAGAAGAAGAGGCTTCAGCTTCAAGCTCGACGAGCTAGCATCGGTTATTATCTCACCACACACCAACAACCAATAACGACGTCGTTTAAGACACCATACAAGACGCCTTCATATTGCGCGTTCTCTTCCATGCACGTGAATAATCAGATGGGTCTGTTCAACGATGAGTGGTCGTCCATGTCGTCGCAGATTAGCTTTGGTAATAAGGACATGTCTCAAGATTTTAATGAACAAAATGGTGAGATGGGTAAGGTGTATGGTGTGAGACAAAACATGATTCAGTTCCAGAGAGATCTGACTTCTCGTCCTGACTCGAAGAGAAGCATTAAGTCGCTGGATCTTCATCTGGGGTTTGCTGGAGATATATGATTTAAAATGTATACTAGGGATGTAATTTATTGCAGAAAAAAAAACAAGACGTAGTATTCTTGATTAAATTTGAGGTTTATTTGTTTAGGTTTATCTATGTTTTTAATTCATTTCAGCAAGTGACGTTATAGAATTATTTTTAAAAATTAATCTCAATGGATTACAGTATAAAATTCAAAATATATAAAAAATATTTCAATCATCGGCCAATAAAAAATATACAGTAGATCGGAGCAAGACTTCAATTATTAGTCACAAATATAATTTTCTTGATCCTTTAGGTTACTAGCCGAATACTAATGGACAAGGTTTCTATATTTTTAGTTATTAATTGTAATATGTTCTGAGTGGTTCATTGCTTAATAGGCGGAGAAAACATGTTGAAACATTCACTTTCTTGTTTTTTAGAGTTAACTAATACAATTACTTTTGCTTAGTCAATTTTTTTTTGGAAAGCAACTTAATCAGTTTTTTGAACGAGTGTAGTCTATTTATCGTCGTGCGTACATGCTTCTTTGTTGGTGCATTTTATGTATTGATATATGTACATACTTACAGACCGTACTAGTGGTGCAAACATCTGCTGCTACGTACACGCATTGATTTGATTTGTAATCAAATTTCAAATATTTTGCTAGAAATTTCATGTCGTGTTACAAAATCAGTGTAATATTTCCTTACAAGCTTATGAACTTTAACAAGATTCATGTAATTCGTGAACCAAAAAATTTAAGTTGTCATGTTATGCATACATAGACCATTATGACATATATATATATATATATATATATATATATAAAGAGAGAGGGAGATATAATTCTATTTATACAAGCTTATGTTTATCTTATAACTTAGAAACATAAATGGTAATGAACTTTATATAGACTCCACATATTAACCATATATTATTCATAATGCCAAGTTTTCAGAAATGATTTTGCTTTAAAATCCTCATTTTTGAAAAACTCAAAATGATTCTTTTTGATGAATTAATTAATTTATGTTTTAATAGGTATGTGAACTGTGTATACTCTTACCAAGAACCGAATAGGTGAATTTTAGTGGCGGCATTTATTGACTTAGATTTTATTCTTTCAAATAGATTTGGTGTAAGATTGATTTGAAAATTCCCACTAAATCTCTAAACAAATATGTTCATCAATTCATGTTTGGCTTTTACTTCTTCTTTTTTTCTTGCTTAAAGGCTTTTACTTTAAAATACCAATAATATATATTAGAATGGAGTCGGCAGGTTATATATTTAATCAATTGCGTGATAAGAATGGTAAGCTTAATTAAAGATCTAACACCAAATGTTGGAAGCCCCTTTAATTGTGTAACACATGTCACTTCCGACACCAATGGAACTCCATTGCTTATGTGTGTATTCGATGCTTATCCCATTTCATTTATAAATTTTATATTTTCTTTGAAAAGGTTTTCCTTTATTGTCCATTTCGTATGTTTCCTAATTTTGGTAATATGTTTTTGTTAACTCGAGGACATCGCTATTTGTATATGAGCAAACTCTACATTCGTTTTTATTCAAGTTGGGATTTCCCTCAAACCGTAGTAAATTATATTATATTTTTATTTCTCTTTTATCTTATAGAAAATACTAGCTATGTTTAGATATATTATCCTTTTTCTGAACACCATTTTATGTTTAGATATATAAATACTAGCTATGTTTAGATATATAAATACTAGCTATGTTTAGATATATTCTTGTAATATACAATCTTTTTTTTTTTGATATACGTTACACTAATCATCATTAGCTACACAAATGCAAATATATATGCTATTCCAGATATCGACAAACCAACCATGGCAACATCCATAACGAAAAATGCAAACCCTAGCGTAACTTTAATAAAGATTCTTCAACAAGTATATTACTATCTGAGTGCGATTATGAATCTTGTCGTTCTCAGAAAAGTTTCTGTTTATTTTAAAGATTATACTGTTTTGTTCCATTCCTGATGACAATAAGTGAAAAGTATAGTTCATTCTGTACAGCATTTGCTGTTTTTATAAGAAGTTGTATTTGAATGTATAGTCTACAGATATTTTAGTAAATTATGATCATGCAGATACATATGATTTTAAGCTGATAGGATATATATTCGCGCTGCCCTAAAACGTTCCTTTCAAAATCAGGTCACCTAATAAGTATTTTTATGTGTTTTTATTATCATAACATGCAACATGTGTGCCTTGGTAAAAAAAACATGCAACATGCATGTTATCATGGTATTATGAAATGTAATCATAATGGAGGATAGCTACTAAACGAAACAAACTAATTTTTTTATTTTAAATGAATTATTAAGAAGAAGAGATAATGTTTTATAGTATTGTGGGTGATAAAGATACAAGCCAGGTAAGGTTAGCTTGTTGATCCAAATTGATTAAACATTTGTTCAACAAGATTTCGCCATCTGTACCACCGATTCTTCTTTCAATTATGGGTTATAAAAAAAATGGCATAAGCACCCATTATAATTTTTTATCAATTTTGAAATTATTGCTTTCTTAAAGCAAATCTATTTTAAAAAACCTACTGAGTGGTTCATCGTTACATTTGACCATCAAGGAAACTAGTATAGAATGCAATACATATATTAATTATTATTCAAGTGTAATTGTTTGAAAGACTCGTTATGTGTGTGTACTTGCGAAGTTATAATCTTTTAAAAGGACAATATATTTTTCTACGTAGAAAGGACAAGATATATCGGTTACTTTATTAGTTTGAATGATTCTCGATTTGATTATTAAAACACTGGCGTTAGATGTAAGTTAAAACTAATATTGATTTTAAACTAATATTGATTTTAAATGAATCAGTTGATCTAGAAAAAATAATTTGGTAGAGCGAGCACCCATCAATCAGATATTTCTTCGAAGAAGCTCTGATTGCTGAAGACGTGTACTAAGTGACAAGTAAATATAATTTGCTCTTAGTTTAATGCGTAGTTGGCTATTTGCGTGCATCATTATTTGCTAAATAGTAAATATTCGATTCATGTCGTGTGCAGGCATCAATCTATTAGAATATGCATATTACATTTTCTATGAAAAGAACGTATCACTCAAGTTCAGTGCTCGTCTTCTCCATCAATCATTGATTGATGACAATTTGTCATATATAAATAAATTATTAAAAAATAAAATTTTGGTTTTGAAAAATGCTAAACACACAAGTAATCTATTTAAAAATTCATGTCTGACATATAAAGTGTTAAAATTAACGTTTTACAGAGCCAAACCTAAGTTCTACGAGACGAATTGTTACATAAAAAAATAACTAATTTTTAAAATATTTTTACAAAAAATATTAGTATTTTAAAATAAATTAAAAGAGATATTTTTTCTTTCTTCAAACTATTAGAATTCTTGAAACCAAACTCTAAAAATAAAAGAAACTAGAAATAAAATAGTAGTTAATTATTATTTAGGATACAATATTTTCATAGTCATTAAATAGCTAAATTATTTTTATTGGCTCAATAGGCTGCAAGTTACAGCTTTTATGGGCCCAATGGGCGTTGATAACCGATTTTAAGGCGAACCGGTCGGATCTCGGTTTACTAAGTGGAAACCCTTGTGGGGTTTTAGGGTTTTGACTTACGGTTGGCTTAGGGCGCGCTTCTCTGTTTTTTTTTCACCTTCTCTGCTCTTCTCGTTCTCCGTCACCATCCTCAATCCTCAGGTTCGTTCTCTGTCACACACGTTACTATTGATTAAGCCTACGGAGTATTGGTTTTACATCTGGGAATCGAAAGCAGCTTGTGTGTTCTTTTCTCTTTTTTTTTAATAAATTCTGAGACTTTGTTTCGTTGAGTTTCTCATAGAAAGTTTGAAACTTTGATTCCAATTTGTAATAGGAAAGATTATTTTCAGACGGGTTTATGTCTTGAAACTCCAGAACTAAAAAGGACATGGCTTTATCTTCATATCTTTGCACAAACAGCTCTAAACTGTGTTTCATTGAGTCTTTTTTTTTTCTGGGCATAAGGTTAGGAAGCAAAAGTTGGTGTGAGAATGAGGAAGAAGGTAGACGAACGTATCAGGACTCTGATTGAAAACGGTGTTAAACTTAGACACCGTTCCATGTTTGTCATCGTCGGTGACAAGTCTCGTGACCAGGTAAACTCTTTTGTTCTTCTTATAAAGAATCTCTACTTTGCATTTTTTCTCAGAAGCTATTTTGGGGTTTTAGAGATGAATTAATAATACCCACTGTTGTTCGTTATGCAACAGATAGTGAATCTTCATCACATTTTGTCAAAATCGGTGGTGAAGTCTAACACAAGTGTGCTATGGTGCTACAAGAACAGACTCGACATTAGCAGGTTCAATTTATCATCCTTTGAAAAAAAAATCTCCACCAGATTTGAAACTTTACTCAAACGTTGTTATTTGAATGCACTTATGTTTGGTTTTCTTTTCTTCTTTCCATGTTGAGAATGATGGATCCTTACTTTGTGAACTATGTTAGGCTTTGTCATCAGGAGTAGATAACATCGTCCTGTATATTAAAAGTGAAATTGGTTTTGTGTGCAGTCACAATAAAAAGCGTTCTAAGCAGTTGAAGAAGATGAAGGAGAGAGGACAATTAGATCCTGAAAAGCTTGACGCTTTCTCTCTTTTCCTAGATGTTGGGGAAGTAACACATTGCATGTACAAAGATTCTGAAAGAATTCTCGGGAATACTTTTGGCATGTGCATCCTACAGGTAGGCCGCCTGGTTAATGATGATATAAGTAATATAATTGCTGCAACTTACTAAACCATCTGTATTTGATTTTATATGTTTAGGATTTTGAAGCTCTTACCCCAAATCTACTAGCAAGAACAATTGAGACGGTGGAAGGGGGTGGGCTAGTTGTATTACTATTGCAGTCTCTTGCTTCACTTACTAGTCTATGCACCATGGTTATGGTATGTTATTTTCGTAGTTACGTTGTTTGCTTAACTAGGTATTTGGAGTTACTTAATTGGTTCTTTCGTATCAGGATGTGCATGATAGATTTCGAACTGAGTCACACTCTGAAACTTCTGGACGTTTCAATGAACGTTTTCTGTTATCACTAGCGTCCTGCAAAGCATGCGTTGTCATGGATGATGAGTTGAATATATTGCCGCTTTCATCTCATATCAGATCTATCACAAAAGTTCCAGCAAAAGAGGTAATTTTTAGCAGATTTAAGGGTGTTGAGAGACTATCTTTCATCATGCCGCTTACCATCATTAACGTTTACTTTCATTTGTTTCTGGTAAAAGGACCCGGAGGGACTTTCTGAGGCAGAGCAAGATCTGAAGAGTTTGAAAGATGCACTAGATGATGATTTTCCTGTTGGTCCTTTGATTAAGAAGTGTTGTACATTGGATCAGGTATGTAGTATTATCACCTGTGTACATTGGATGAAGAACTATTACACATTGGATCAGGATTGAGTATCTGCTTTGTCTTTTTAGGGTAAAGCTGTTGTCACATTTTTCGATGCAATATTGGATAAGACCCTCAGGAGCATAGTTGCTCTAATTGCTAGTCGAGGGCGTGGAAAATCTGCCGCACTTGGCTTAGCTGTTGCCGGGGCTGTAGCTGCTGGGTAGGCTTTGAGTTAATGTACTCTTTTATTCGCAAAAGTTCTGCTAATATTTGTTAACTTCGGTACTTGTTGTTATTTGCTGTTAGGTACTCTAATATCTACGTAACAGCACCAAGCCCAGATAACTTGAAAACATTCTTCGAGTTTGTTTGCAAAGGTTTCGATGCTCTTGAATACAAGGTAATATGAACTCTTATGCATCACATTAATAGGCACTTTTTAGAGAAATCCATATGTTGCATTCTTCCATTATTTTTGTCTGCATTATCTCGAGGCAAGAAGAAAGAGTAACTTTTGTTTGCATGTTATTTGATGTATCCATTAATGTCCTAAACATTCTCTTCAACTATATGTTTTTGAAGGAACATCTTGAATATGATGTTGTGAGAAGTGTGAATCCTGACTTTAAGAAAGCAATCGTACGGATAAATATCTTTAAGCAGCACAGACAAACTATCCAGGTTTGTTCATTCCTGTTTTCTAATTACTTGTGGTTATCTGCTGATAATGTACGGATAAAATTTGTTTTAACTTATCGGTAATTGCCTTTATTTTCCTTGTTCTTCCATGCAGTATATACAACCGCATGAACACGAGAAGCTCTCACAAGTTGAACTGTTGGTTATTGATGAAGCAGCAGCTATTCCTTTGCCAGTTGTGAAGTCGCTACTTGGACCTTACCTAGTTTTCTTATCATCTACTGTCAGTGGGTACGTGAAACAATGATTTAAAGCTTACACTACCATTATGTATATCTTGGTTATAATTTGAGCCAGTTAGGTTACTGATTTCTGTTTCTTTAATTTTCTTTATCAAAGCTATGAAGGTACCGGTAGATCTTTGTCCCTGAAACTCCTCCAACAGTTAGAAGAACAAAGCCGAGCCCCTGCTACTGGTGTTGAAGGCTCCCTTTCTGGTATTTAACTGCTATATCTGCTTTTACTTGTAGCATGTGACAACCAGAAGACGTCTGTAGAGATTTTGATATTATTCTTGAGAACATAAAAGCTCTTTCTAGTCTAGAGCTAATGTTTCTTTCTTGCAGGGCCTAGTTCAATGCATTACTATTTAGTATTAGAAAATCCTTTTTCTTCTTGGCTCTGTAGATGATGTGAATCGTTAGCTTGGGATACCCTGACTGTGATGTTTCTTTTGATTCAGGTTGCCTTTTCAAGAAGATAGAACTTACTGAGTCAATTAGATACGCTTCTGGGGATCCAATTGAATCCTGGCTCAATGGTCTACTATGCCTTGATGTTGCTAATTGTCTCCCCAGTCCTTCATGGTATGGAGATTTCACGTAAAGTAGTTCAACGTTTGCATCCCTTTTTTCCCAACTGATTTTTCGGTTTGCTTGTTTCCTTTTTAGCCATCCTCTGCCAAGTCAGTGTGATCTCTACTATGTCAACCGAGACACGCTATTTTCTTATCACAAAGACAGTGAGTTGTTTTTACAGGTAATAGTAGTTGATTTTAAATCTACTTTTTTGGGCTAACTTTTTTTGATAATTGTAACTTGACATTAAGTTGTATTCTACAGCGAATGATGGCACTTTGTGTCTCTTCCCACTACAAGAATTCTCCTAATGATCTTCAGCTGCTGGCGGATGCCCCTGCTCATCATTTGTTTGTGCTGCTCGGTATATAACTGTTCCTATTATTTATAGCTAGATATAATCACCAGATTTAGAGTATCGCCTTTAATTTCTATTTGGTACAGGTCCCGTTGATGAGTCCAAAAACCAGCTTCCTGATATACTATGTGTTGTTCAGGTATATACGCAATACTTTCTGTTTTGTTTGAGAAACATTGTTAGTTGAAGTAACAAAACATAAAAACAGGAGATCTGCATTAGTTGCTTGTTGCAGCTTTGTGATTGATTCTGGATGTACTTTTGCAGGTCTGTCTTGAGGGACAGATATCTGAGAAATCAGCCATCAGAAGTTTAAGAGATGGCCACTCTCCACATGGAGATCAAATACCATGGAAGTTCTGTGAACAGTTCCGGGACCTTGTCTTTCCAACCCTTTCTGGTGCTCGTATAGTACGCATAGCAGTCCACCCCAACGCCATGAAGGTGTTATTTTCTAGGCATCTCATTTTTAAGCTGTTAGGTTCCATGAAAAATTAACAAATTCCTTATTACATTCTATGTAGATGGGATATGGTTCTGCTGCGGTTGAACTACTGACCAGGTAAGTTTATGAAAATGTACATACGTAAACACTAAGCTGTGGTCAATGCTTGACGATAATGACTTATTTGGTTGACATGTGCAGATATTTTGAGGGTCAGCTAGCTTCAATATCGGAAGGCGATGATGACCTCGATGTGGAGGCTTCACCAGTTAAAGTTACCGAAGCTGCTAAGAAGGTTCTTAGTTTTTCTACCTATCCTTGGGCCTTTTTTTGTTTAGTTTTGTGCACTCAACTTCTTACTTGATTGCTTTCCCATAGGTTTCTTTGCTTGAGGAACAAATAAAACCTCGTGCCAATCTTCCACCTTTGCTGGTTCCTCTTCGTGATCGACGACCTGAGAGACTCCACTACCTCGGTGTCTCTTTTGGTCTTACTTTGGACCTTTTCCGTTTCTGGAGGAAACATAAATTTGCTCCATTCTATATCAGTCAGATACCAGTTAAGAATATCTCTATTCCTTCCTACTGAATTTCTTATCTGTGGCTTGTGTAGTAGCTAATAACACAGCTTCTATATTTTGTTGGATCAGAGTGCTGTGACTGGTGAGCACTCATGCATGCTTCTGAAACCATTAAACAACGATGAGTTCGAAGTTAGTGAGTCAGATGAACTGGGCTTCTATGCTCCCTTCTATAAAGGTTTGTTGATTCTTAACAAGAACTAGACTGTTATATATCTTCCTGGTATGCCGTTCTTGGTTTAATGTTGGCCACTTCTTCCTTTTTGTTCAGATTTCAGGATAAGGTTCTCTAAGCTGTTGAGCGATAAATTCAAGAAGATGGATTATAAACTTGCAATGAGGTTAGCACTAACCCCTTTTTTGATCTTTCCATTGGTGAATATGATCATATTCTCATATCACTCTTTTGTCTAGTGTCTTAAACCCTAAGATCAACTTCACAGAAGTTGATCCTTCGGGAATTGCAGCAAATGGATATTTGAAGAAACTCGACAAAGTCTTTTCACCTTATGATATGGAGAGACTCAGAGCGTACACTGACAATCTTGTGGACTTCAATCTGGTTAGATACATTTGCCTAAGTAACAAATTGAGTTTTAACTTATATGTAATTTTGTTCTTTATGTTGACTCTTTGTATTTTCTTATATTTTAAAGGTTTATGACCTCTGCAAAACTCTAGCACATCACTATTTTCAAGAGAAGCTCCCTGTCACACTTTCGTATGTTCAAGCATCTGTACTCCTATGCTTGGGCTTGCAGGAGTCGGATTTCTCTACCATCGAGGTATAACTTTTATATACTCTTTAGGTAACGTCGATGATTTGGACCCATGTTTCATCCAACATTTATTGATAAACTTGGTAACATATCTGGATGTTCTAAATTGGATTATTACATTACACTTACAGAGACAAATGCAGTTAGAGAGGGGGCAAATACACTCTCTTCTGTTGAAGGTTGGAAAGAAGTTATACAAATATTTGAATGGAATCGCAGCATCAGAGATCGAATCCACCTTCCCTCGGTTGAAAGAAGTAAGTTCAGATTACTTCTATGTTCCTTTGCTCAGTAATTTACAATCCCTCATATTTGAATATATGATTCATGATGACTTTGTGGTTGCAGAGAGTGCTTGAACCTCACAATGTATCAGTAGACGAAGGTCTCAGGGAAGCAGCAAAACAAGTCGAGGTATTTGCTTCTGTTCAATCTTATATTTTTTGCTTTGGTTTCCATGTTTGGTCGAATAAAGTCATTCACACTTAATGTTTGGATCTAAAGGAACAAATGAGGGCAAAGATAGAATTGGATCCTGAGCTGCTTGAACAATTTGCTATTGGTGGCAAAGAAGCTGAAGCTTTGGAAAAATCTAAGATATCTTCAAGTGGTATCATCAGTATCGAGACTACCAAATCTTCTGAATACAAGGCCAAACCAAGTGGGTTTGATAAAACCGCCAAAAAGAGAGGCAATGATAAGCATTCCTCAAGATCCCACAAGAAGAGAAGAACCTGATCTGGAACTAATGTGTGTGACAGCGACCAGAAATTTTTGATTACTTCTTCTTTTTTGCTTTCTGTACCAGAACTTAAATATACATTGTAGTTTTGTTTTGATCATTACAATGAAAATGTTGACAATGATTCAGATTCAGTTTGCACTTCTACAGCCATAATACACAATGTTTTATTAGCTATAAATCTATAACTACATGTGTTTTTACTGCAATTCAACTGGTTCACATCTCAGCAGCAAAAGACTTCCCACATCCACAGGTTTGTGTAGCGTTGGGGTTCGAGAAAGAGAAGCCTCCACCGATTAAAGCATCGCTGTAATCAAGCTGCATTCCGAAAAGGAATAGCATGCTCTTTGGATCACATACTGCAAAAAGGAAAGTGTGCAAAAGAAAAACCTGAGCTTTCTTTTTAGAGATGTATAAAACAACAGTAGTCTCAAAAATACGAATCAGTTAGATGACAATTGTGCAGGCTTTACACAGCAGGATTCAAGCTACGCATCAGAAGAATCTCTCCTTAACAGCAATCAGTCTAAAACTAATGACTGTTAGCAACCACATCACTTTTTATTTGGATGCATGCTTAAAACACACACAATAGGTGAAAACTCATATATAACATGGCGAGTCTACTCTACATAACTAACTGATCTAGATGGAAGGATGATCTAAAACAAACCAAGGAAAGAAACTTACCTATAGCAAATCCTTCGTACTCAATGGTGGAATCATCTGGTCTTGCGTTAGTTCTGTTCTCAAAGTCCATCGTGTAAGACATCCCCGAACAACCTCCCTGTTTCACACCAATCCTCAAGCACAGATCTTCTCCACGCTCTGATCTCATCTTATTCAGATGATTAAGCGCACTATCCGTCAAGGATATAGCCGGCTTTATCCCCTCCATTGCAGTAGCCACTGAGAAATTAAAAAAAAAAAGACACTTAGAATTCTCGAGAACATGCAAACCAAACTAGAGCAGAACTCAGTACATGTCTGAACATTCAAAACACAAAAGATCGATACTTTTTATGGTAATCATATTAAAAAAAATCGATACTTTCGAATCATTTCTATAAGAAGCGAATCAAAATGATCAAAACCCACAAAGAGAAACAAACTCTTATCGGAAGATAAGATAAAGCAGAGAAATTTCGTGAATCAATTCAATTCGAACCTGGAGCAGAGGAGGATCGAACATAGAGACGGTTTCTCCGGTTGAGATTCACGTATGAAGAACGAGGAAATGAAATCGAATTACATGGAGTCACATAACGTAAGCTTGTGGTAGAGATCCTTAGCTGAAGAAAAGTTGGATTTGATGTAGTGATTCCAGCAAACGCCATCATCACCGAATAGAATCGCCGAGCTGAGACGAAGAAGAAGACGAGCAAGAAAAAATAAATATTTTTATTTGCTCGATAATTATTTAAGTCCACATGTTTTATGTTTTTATGTTATGAACTTAAAAGTAGATATACTTCAACATTTAAACCCTGTCTCAATCTCGAGACTATCGGGTCATAAATTTAAACCCGGTTTAGAGTTTGGGTTAAACCCGATCCTATAAGCACGCGCTCAGCGCGAAGGAAACACACTTCATCTTCTTCATCTCTTCTCCTCCCTTCTCTTCTCCTCCAATTCGCCGCTTCAGTCTCACCCCTCCTCAGTGTGATTTTCGCGCCTTTTTATGGCGTCGTCTTCCACCAGCTCTCTCTATCTCCACTCTCTCCCCAAGGTAACTAACTCTACTCGCAATCCTTTTCTCCTTTAATCACTTTAGCTTCTGATTCCATCTCTGAAACTTTCAGGCTTCTTCTTCCGGGTTAAACCAGTGGAGAAATGGGTTTCAGTTCGAGTTACGAGGCGGCCTAGCTTCTAGCCACCGGTTATTTCTTTCTCCGTTAGTGTTTCTTCAACAAAGTCCGAGACTTTCAGTGATCAGAGCTTCGACTGAAGGAAGCTCGAGGCGTAGAGCTTACAAGGAGTCACAAGCGGCTAGTGCCTTCCCTAATGCTAAAGTTCAGCAGATTGCGTCTTCCGTCTTGCCCGTTGGCTCATTCGTTGTCGTCACCTTCGGTACGCTGATTGTGTTGGCATAGAAACTTAGAAAGTTCGTTTCTTTCTTAGTACTAATTTGTTTTATTCAGCTGACAGTTTTGTGGAAAGTTGTGGAGAAGTTCATGTCGCCAAAGTCTCCAAAGACTTCATCTGGAGAAAGCAAGTCTTCTACACAAGGAGTGAAATGGTCAATTGGTGCTGGTACTAATCTGTTACAAGGGTTTGCTGCAAAGGTTGATAGGGAAGCCAAGCAGAGGCTTAATGAGTTTGCTAAAGAACTCAGGTCCTTCAGAAGTGTTGACATGTCAGGTGCTTTTATACGAGCTAACTAGTGTGGTCGATAGTGCACTTTAATATGGTTGAAGTTCATGATATTGGATGTAGCTTACATTTGAGGAGTAAGTTGCAGGATGCAACTTTGGAGATGAAGGGCTATTCTTTCTTGCTGAAAGCCTTGGGTATAATCAGGTAAAAACTCTCCTCTTTCACATCTGTTGTCTTGTCTTCTACCTTCATCAGAGTCCTGATCTTCTTGCTTGATTGAGTAACCATACCCATATTGTGTCTCAGACTTTAGAGGAAGTCGGTTTTTCTGCAAATGGAATTACAGCTGCAGGAGTTAAAGCCTTTGATGGTGTTCTTCAATCAAATATTATGTTGAAGGTTCTTAACCTCTCTGGAAACCCTATCGGTGATGAAGGTGCTAAGGTTAGTGGAAATACTATCACTAAACTTCGTTTCCGGATGTCTTATGGCTATCAGACAGAGCTTATTCTCTAGGTGTACATATCTTTATGAGATATGGTTTCCTTTTATTTTGTCATGACAGACTTTATGTGCTACATTGATGGAAAATTCTAGCATCGAGATACTTCAGCTGAACAGTACCGATTTAGGAGACGAGGTTTGTCTAAGCATATGCTGTAATTTACATAATATTCAAACTCCTTAGTTAGACACAATGGTTTTAATTTATTTCATGCATCCAAGTACTTCTGATATTCCTGTGCAGGGTGCGAAAGAAATTGCTGAGTTGCTGAAGAGAAATTCAACCTTGAGGGTTATTGAGCTAAATAATAATATGATTGACTATTCTGTAAGTTCTTTCTATTTATGGGCAGTCACGAAATTAAGCACCAGGGTTTATGAATTGAGTCTGTTGTTATTTAACTCCTTTATCTTTTGAAATGGAGGTAGGGATTCACAAGTCTTGCTGGAGCTCTTCTTGAAAATAATACGATACGCAATTTACATCTCAAGTGAGTTTAGAATAGTAGATGGATGTTTTGTTTTAGTCTTGTTTTTCTTATTTATTTTGTTCTATATTTCATATCCCTGACATGCTGATTTATCGGTTAATCTGTTTCAGTGGAAACTATGGTGGTGCTTTGGGTGCCAATGCTTTAGCTAAAGGGCTTGAGGGTAATAAGTCTTTACGGGTACACAAACTTCCTCATGTCCCTTTCTGTGTATTTATTATGTCTTCAAGAGTTAAATCCGTTTAAGCCCTTGGCCATTCTACTTGCAGGAACTTCATTTGCATGGAAATTCTATTGGAGATGAAGGGATTCGTGCTTTGATGGCTGGTCTTTCTTCCCACAAAGGTTTCTGTTTGAGCAGATTCGATAGAACTCTCTTCATACTTCAAGACTAACTCTTTTCTTACCTCTAATTGTGTGCAGGGAAACTGGCTCTGCTAGACCTGGGTAACAACTCCATCACCGCAAAGGGTGCTTTCTATGTAGCAGAATACATCAAGAGAAGCAAGAGCCTGGTTTGGTTGAACATGTACATGAATGATATAGGAGATGAGGTACTTTTATACATTCAGTTTATAACAATGCAGCTGGATCATGAAAACCATGTTTCTTTATGTCTTTTAGCTGTCTGAATGATTTTCAATCACTACAGGGAGCTGAAAAGGTTGCAGATGCTCTCAAGCAGAACCGTTCAATTGCAACCATTGACATTGTGAGAAGTGACCGTTTTCTTCTCTAGTCTCCCTAAATCGAGCTATTTGGGGATTTTAACGTGCTTTTTTTTTTTTTTTTTTTTTTTTTTTGGTAAAAATAGGGTGGAAATAACATCCACGCAGAGGGAGTTAATGCTATAGCTGAAGCTCTGAAAGATAATGCAATTATTACGACGGTTAGTGCCAAACAAAATCTTTCTCATCTTGGTTTCCTTGTTTACTTGTAACTTGGAAGATGATGACAGTGCTAGTTTCATTACTTCTTCAGTTAGAGGTTGGTTATAATCCCATAGGACCTGAGGGGGCTAAAGCCTTATCAGAAATTCTCAAGTTCCATGGAAATGTGAAGACTCTCAAACTTGGTTGGTGCCAGGTAATGTCCATCCACAACTCTTTTTATCTGTGAAATAAAACATCTCTTCACAATTGCTTGTTTTTGCTTTATCATTGTTGGTCTTTCATTTCTATGCCCTGCAGATAGCCGCTAAGGGTGCTGAATACGTTGCAGACATGTTGAGATATAACAACACAATCTCGGTTCTGGACTTGCGGGCAAATGGACTTAGAGATGAGGTATTTGCAGACAGAATTTATCAGCATATTCAGTTGTTTTAATACGTGTCTACGAAAGTATGCGTTGTATTTTCAGGGAGCTTCCTGCTTAGCTCGGAGCTTAAAAGTAGTTAATGAAGCTCTGACGTCCGTGGATCTAGGATTCAATGAGATTCGGGTAAAAAAGAAGACTACTTTGTTTTTGTAAGCCACTCGTATCTTATTGTTCTGCATCATATACAGGATGATGGTGCATTCGCCATTGCACAAGCTCTAAAGGCCAACGAAGATGTCACGGTCACATCGATAAACCTGGGGAACAACTTCATCACCAAGTTTGGACAGGTAAGAACATATCTCCTACCACCAGGTCTCTTGTTTAAAGATTCTTGTTACTGAGACATTTCGTTATATATATATACAGAGTGCTCTTACGGATGCTAGAGACCATGTTCTTGAGATGACTGAAAAGGAAGTAGAGATTTTCTTCTAGAGCGAGAGATATTGAAACTGGAGTTCAGTAATTTTGCAGCTGTAGTTGTTGTCTCATTCTTTATGAGAGGTGTTGAATGCTTAAAGCGGGAGATAAAACTTGTTCCCTTTTTTTGGTTTACGGTTTAAAAATTCAATTTTTTAGAATTTCAAAGAAGAGTTTCATGGAAGTCCAACCAAATTACCGGGTTGTTTATCACCGGTTTTAAATTGGTTTTTGGTTATCAGTCTGGTTTTGTTTCGAATATATCAATACGCAAATAAAAAAATTGAGCTAAATAACATATGCTTAAACAACTCTCATGATTAAATCACAAATTAAGCTATAAGGCTAGTGTTGTCGTGTCTAACTCTATAAAACCCGGTTTAGAACAGGTTTTTGTCGGTCTGATTCCGATTCGGTTCGTTCTGAAACGAGGGTAACTCTTGCTTCGAACGGCACGGTAGTTCACAAAATTTCCCGTTCGGTGCTGTTGAGAATACCGAGCAAATTTGCGAGTGTGAAGAGCATTAAAATGGCGCCAAAGCGAGGGAGAAACCGGTCGCCTTCTCCAGACCGGAACGGGATGTTCGCCGGAATGATAGTTTTCATGGTGGACATCGGAGTCCAGCGTCGTCGATTGCAGGTTTTGCTCGGAGAGAATCAAAAATATTCTCAACTTTTTTTAAAAAAGCTTGTCACTTTCAATATCCATTTATTTGCGTATTTGAATTGAAGATATGGAAGGAGAAGCTGGTTCAAATGGGAGGAGTAGTGATCGAGGAAGATAAGTTGACAAGGAAAGTCACTCATGTTCTTGCCATGACTCCCGAAGCTCTTGTCCATAAATTTAGTAAAGAACTTCTGTCTCGTTTTAAAGGAGTGAGTTCAGTTTTTTTTTTCCGACAGTTATGGGAGTGTTCATCCTGTTTTAGACTTTGGTAGCTTTTGTTGTTGCTGTTGTTATTGGTCGTGTATAGATATTTATCTGCAAGATGTAAGAGAGTTCAGGTCAAAAGGAGAGTTTAGTGTCTTATTTTGCATTGAATGTTTTTTGCAGCGCCTTCTGCGTTACCAGTGGTTAGAAGATAGTCTAACTTCAGGAGAGAAGGCTAATGAAGACTTGTATCTTCTCGAATTAAGATCAGGAGATATTGAAGAGACAAACAAGTCTTTGCCTGGTAGTGAGGATCAACCATCAACTCCAAAAAGAGCTAGGGACTCCCCTGATTCTTCTGCTACCGTAGGCTTAGAAAGCCAAAACAATACACAAGGATCACCTGGTTCACCTACTAGTTGCAGTGTTCCCACTACTAGTGCCAGTCCTGGAGAAGGCAGTGCAGAGATTCCCACTACTAGTCCACACTCAGAGGTTAGCCTTGCTGGCTCGTTTGTTGTCTATTTTATTTCTGCTATCTCAGCAGGAATGTTGTTGATATTGGAAGTTATTAATCTTCTTTTGATTTATAGCCTTCATCGGTTTACAAACCACCTGATTTGAACAGAAATATCACTGAGATATTTGGGAAGCTAATAAACATATATAGAGGTAAGATTACTGGTGTTTGTTTTTTTATATTTTCTCTCTTATAGGATCTTAATTAGTCGTGACTCTTTTTCTCTCTTTCAAAAGCTTTGGGTGATGATAGGAGGTCCTTTAGCTATTACAAAGCTATACCGGTCATTGAAAAGTTCCCCACTAAGATCGAAAGCGTTGATCAGCTCAAACACCTCCCTGGGATTGGAAAGTCATTGACAGATCATGTGAGTTAAGATATGTGTTCAAAATTGCATACACTTACCCTTTAATGCTTGTGGTGCTTCCAAGTATTTCAACTGCTCTAGTTTTAAGCTTTTGTCATTATTATCTGAAAGGCTTCACTTTGATAAGATTTTGGCAAGCACTACATAGACTGATGCATTTTTCTAAGTACCTACCTGAGTTTTTGTATTTCTGTGAGAACTTAACTTTGTTCTTGGCAGATTCAAGAAATCGTGACAACAGGGAAGCTGTCCAAGCTGGAACACTTTGAAACAGACGAGAAGGTAAACTCGAAGTCATAAGTTAAAGTTACTCTACCATTTTATTGTTTTCTTGTTCGAAATTCCTCTAAGAATATACTGTGAATGACCTGGAGCTAGAGAACCGATGTCTACTACTTTTCCTTTGCTAATTGTTTACCATTTGAAATGTTTCCTTACTTTGATTGAAGGTAAGTACAATCAGTTTATTTGGAGAGGTTTGGGGTATTGGTCCTGCTACTGCACTCAAGCTATATGAGAAAGGACATCGCACATTAGAAGACTTGAAGAACGAGGATTCACTAACGCATGCGCAGAGGCTGGGTTTGAAATATTTTGATGATATTAGAACAAGGATTCCACGCCAGGAGGTGTGATTCCTAGACTTCGACTTAAACTTTGTTTTGTCTTTTCTATCCTTGGTGTAGCATTCTCCTTATATTTTCTCACTTTATGTTTTGTAGGTGCAAGAGATGGAACAACTTCTACAGAGAGTCGGCGAGGAAGTTTTACCTGGTGTAATGCATTTTTTAGTTTATCGGTTTACTCCACTTTTGGATGTAGAAAATCCTTACAACGGGATACGGGTGTCTTTCCTGCAGGTGACTATTGTATGTGGAGGATCATATAGACGTGGAAAAGCTACTTGCGGAGATCTAGATATCGTTATCACACATCCTGATGGACAAAGGTACGTACAATCTTGTTTCATCTTCTCCTGCGTTAGTTTGTTTTCTGAAACTTAGTGCATCTTCTTATTGTCCTGACTTAGTCACAAGGGCTTCTTGACAAAGTTTGTAAAGCATTTGAAGGAAGTAGACTTTCTTAGAGAAGATCTCATCTTCAGTACCCATAGTGAAGAGGTAACTTTGACATTTTTTCCAGTATCTTGTTGATTTGGTTTGTCAAATTCTCTATTTCAGCATTTGATATAAGATTCTTGTCAATGATTGCCCCTATCATGCAGGGTACAGGTTCAGGCGTTGACACGTATTTTGGTCTGTGCACTTATCCTGGTCAGGAGCTGAGGCGCCGTATTGATCTCAAGGTAACACTGAAAACTCCCCAAACCACGCTCATTGCCAAAGATATATGATTTGGGTTTATCAAACAAGAAAAGGACAAGATACGTTGTTTCATACCATGTCTGCATTGTTTTTTTTAATAGGTTTATCCGAGGGATATCTATGCATTCGGACTCATAGCCTGGACAGGGAACGACGTGTTGAACAGGAGGTATGAAGATAATAATCCATTATGCTTGTCAACAAGGATAGTGTTGAAAAAAAGAAAGATTACACACATAACCTTATATATATTTGATATGCCATGGAAAATGCAGGCTGAGATTGCTAGCAGAATCCAAAGGATATCGACTGGATGACACTGGACTATTCCCAGCTACTCACAGCTCAAGTGGTAACCGGGTAAGGGGAAGACTGTGAATGATTAAAAGGGAATGAATGAAGGATTTTACTTTTTTGGTTGAGCGTATGTGATCATGTTTCTTTGTCAGGGTGGTAGAGCAAGTGCCAGCCTGAAACTCTCCACAGAGAAAGAAGTTTTTGATTTCTTAGGGTTTCCTTGGCTGGAGCCACACGAGAGGAATCTTTAAGTAACTCACAAAGCCTTTTGGTTCTTGTTTAAAAGTTATGTTCTTCTGTAAGTAATCGACTGTTTTTGTAATTGCATATCTATGGGCAAAGTTATGATATTAATCTGTAATATTTCTTCTAATGTTAAAAAACTTGGCTTATTAATTTAACTTTTTGGACGTCTTTGATATATTCGAGGTGTTGACAATATTAATTTACCATTTTTCTAAACAAACTTATCATATGTAGCGTTATTAAGTGAGTAAAGAGCCGGGAGCCTTGTAGTGCGGTGGCCTCCATACCACGCCTTTCTCCCTGGCATCCGGGGTTCACCCCCGCCTCCTTCAGTGAGACTAGTGGGCCATACTGGGCCGGCCTGTTGTGGCCCAGTGGAAAAAAAAAAAAGTGAGTAAAGCACCGCCCCCACATCGAAAACACAGGAGATATAACTTGTTTATATATCGCTAGAGAGCATCACAGGTCACGACTTTACTTGAACATGATTTGCTCTATAGGAAGTCCTTTGTATCCTTGATTTCTAAGGAGACAGCACATGAGCCCTGGTTGACGATTCATGACCGTGTGACCTAGAATGGTCTTGACCACGCTTAGGGTGGTCGCATGGGTGTCTGACAGGTCCTTTTTTTCTTTCCATTGTGTGATTCTTGACAGAGCTTCGGGACGTTCTTGCACAGCAAGTATGGAGGACCTGGAACACTCTTGGTCATACCCTTCGTCGACATGACCGATACCCTCAATGAAAGGGAATTGCCTAGAGGTCCACCGTCCACAAGCAAGCATCTATCAAATGGCCGCCCAGGATCATGTAGACAAGGACTGGAAAGAATGGACTGGTAATGATTAGTAACATCAAATCATCAAATATATATTCCGTCGAGTTAATTAGTTCAATAGTGATGTATCCTTCGAGTTATTAGCTCTGTTCTTAGCTTCTAATATAATGGTTTGTTGTAATTTCGTGTCTGGTGGAATAGCTTCTTCAGACGTGCCAAATACTATGGAGTTGCGTTTCTAACTATTAAGAAATCTATTATGTTGTTTTATTTAGTTGTTAAATAACAACACTAACTAAATAATCTCAAATAATCACATTATTCTAACCATATTAATTTACCATTTTTCTAAACAATCTAATGACCGTGTCAAAAGATAGCGTTAGAGCAAGCGCTGTGGGTGATTTTTACTGGGTCTCTCACCTTTCAAAAATATTAAAATAATGAAAAGGGAAGAGAGAAGGTGCCATTCGATTCTTCCTAAAGAATCTCTGACACATCTACGAGAAACGTTTTCACTACGTGTCACGTTTTAAATGGTTGATTTTTTAAAAATAGAAGAAAATTGAATTGCCAAATTCTTTTACATCAAAATACTATTATTATAAAGGTTAGAATTGAGTTTGAAGATACCCACCAGTAATGGTGCTCTTAGTAAGTGGAAAAAGAAACGTCCCCCATTTGCTGAACTTATGACTTCCATTGCTTCTTCTAAGAATACACTTATCAGGGAGATCACTTTGTACTTATCGCTGATAGGATCGTATCCGAAAAAATAGGTCACGGTTTTTTTCTCTGGCAGGGTTATGGATGCGAGGTTTTTTCCAATAAACGTAAAACATGAAGCCACCAAGATTTTGTAAGATGTAACCTCCCATCTGTGTGTCGGTCTGGCTATGATCAACTACAAAGATAGAGGTAGTGTCCTCAGGAGCCAATGTGAGTAATACGTAGTCATTGTAGGTGGTTTGATCCCGTAAACACATGGACAGACGAGGGGATGTAACAGTAAGGAAACAGTTGCAGAAGTAACATGAGCGGATGAGGGATAGCCAGAGCTTTGAAACGCACTTGAATCTCATCAGCGAATTCAAAGGCAGTCTCGTGAGAATCTCCTCCGTCACCAAATGCATAGCAAGCTCCATCGTATAGCTCAATCTTGTGGAGAAAGTAATAGCCACGATTTAGGTTTTATAAATTTATGGAGGATGTGTTAAAAGCTTTACTTGCTTTCCTTTTATGTATATGTTATGCTCCCACAATGAAAAATAAGGAAACTTTCTATCAAACAAGGGATGACATTTGATATTTTTCTTGTTTCCACCCCAAACGAGAGAATCAAACCTCTAAAAGATTCTTTAGTTTATCATTTTCTCTCTTATATCTGATCTGATCTTCACAAATATTTTGCTTATTGACCGTTTAAATCTTTTATTACATAAAGACAACATTCATGAAAAAAATATATATATTAAGGGAATGAAATAAACAAATGAAACATTACATTCAAATTTAACGACTAATATCTTAAGTGAAATTATATTTTTGTAGAAAATAATAACAGCTGAACTCAGAACTCAAAGGCATGACTTTGTATCTCGACTTATCATTAGAATAAGAGTAAAACATTAGCTTTCTCCTAGCCCAATCCATAGCTGTGATCTGATTCTTTTTCGAAGTAGCGTAATGTTTTTTTCAAAATCTTACAATATGGTATTCTCCTTGGATTGCAAGTAATGTCTTCTGCATCATATTCTCCTTGGATCCTAGTAGATATAGCTGATGCTATTACATGCAAACAAAAAAACTAGTTATTTTGTACTATTTATGCATAATTTAAATAATCAAACTCAAGTCAGAAAGATTTCATGTTATCTTTCTTACTTCACGTTTCTCTCAAGTAATTTTCTTTAACAACTCTCATTTCAACATTCTTAGTTAATCATGATGGGTAACTTTTATAATATTCAGTTATCACTTTCGTTTTCTTTTCTCATCTGTTTTTGTTAATTATCTTTGTAGTTGATAAGAAGAAGAAAGTGCGGAAGGGAGCAAAACGTGGGAAAACCTACATTGAGATTGAAAGGAAAATGAAGAATGACTTGAAGAGAGGAAAGAAATTGCAAAAAGAAGACATAGAAGAAGATGATGATAAAGAAGAGGGCTCTGAAGAGAAAGAAGATGATGGAGAGACCTCTTCTGATGAAGAAGGCGATGTGTTTACGGGATCAAACCACCTACAATGACTACGTATTAGTTTATCAAGTAATTTTCTCTAACAACTCTCCTTTCAACATTCTTTAGTTTATCATTTTCTCTCTTATATCTGATCTGATCTTCACAAATATTTTGTCCATTGACCGTTTAAATCTTTTATTACATAAAGACAACATTTGTGCAAAAATATATAATATTAAAGGAAGGAAATAAACTGATGAAACATTCATTCAAATTCAACGACTACCATCTAAGTGAAATTATATTTTTGTAGAAATTAATAACAGTTGAACTTAGAACTCAACACTCAGCAGGCATAACTTTGTATCTCAACTTATCATTACAATAAGAGTAAAACATTAGCTTTCTCCTAGCCCAATCCATGGCTGTGATCTGATTCTTTGACAACGTGGCAAAATCTTGACCGTCAACAGGATCCAGACTGGAAACTGACCCGCCTGACTTGGTACATGGCCCAGACCCAGTAGAGGAGCCGTTTTTAACGGAGCAGCCGCTTAACTTTACGTCAGCAATGGAAGCCATGAAGGGGCCATACTTGTAGTTGACTGGATACTTACCGCCGTGAGTGGCCCATTCTGAACCGTCCCAAACGGTGACGTATAGAGACATCGGTTTAGATGGATATGCGCTCATGAAAACTCCTCGGTTCGGAAATTGTCTAACCGGAATGTTGTCTACCAGAAATCTGTAAAGCCATTCACTAGTTCAGTTAAGTTAATATAACAATGGTGGACATAGTATGAAGATATAAATTATTGAATGCTGAATTAGTATTTAAGATAGCTATAGAAGTCATACAAAATAGATTTTTATTTATAACTGAATTTTTATTAATTGTAAAAATAATCTTAAATAGGTTGGACTAGACTTGGAATATTAATATGTATCTTTAGTAGATGACAAATACTCATTTTGATGATTAGTGACATTGTTATATAACGATTCAAACAACTATAAACAGAATAAGACATTCTAGATTTTATAGTTAATGTAGCATTGCCTTAGGATTCATGAACCTATATAATAATTTTTTATTGTATGGTTTTTCTTGGCTTTCCTCAACGCCTATTTTTATTTTATATTTTGCAAACAAATATAAATAATACTATTCCCTTAAGAACAGAAGAAGAGGAAGATCAAACATAGTCATGAAGAGTGTTGTTGCTTACACAATATGGTGGGAGTTCCAAATGAGAGTATAGTCATGAAAGGCTTGAGTTGGATCAAACCAATAATAGAACTTCTCTTCTCTTCCTGTTTTCAAACTCCCATTTGCATACACATTTGTCTGGATCGTCCAATCATCTCTCCTGCTTCTACCCAACAATTCTATGTCTATCTCGTCGTGGTTCTTTGGATAACTCTCTGCGTTTGACAACTGCACACCGAGAAGATACATCAGTATACCTTCCAAAATACTATATTTGATAATTCAACACTTCATATATACTATTATGCTATAGTATGTGATAAGTCTACATGAGACATTAAATCATAATATACTTACATAGAAAGCAACCACAACACCAGAGGCAAATCCAGCGGGGAGCTTGAGTCTTGCACTGAAGAATCCATAATGATACGTGTTCTTTGTCACCAACCCAGCTCCTGCAAAAAAAAATGCATTTATGACATCAGTATTCAGGTTGACTTATATGAATGAGTCTAACCATTAGATCTTTTTTTTTTTCTCTAACAACAACTGTATATATGTATAATAAATTATATGGGTCACTGATTCATTTCACCTGTAATGTGACCCCAGACAATTAATGATGTTTTCATGTATATATATTATTAGGTGTTTATCAATAAATATACTTAGTAAACAAAAAGACAGAGGAAGTGAAAAACAGAACAGAAGTGTGTAAGAGTTTAACTAGTTACCAGAGGATTTGTCGAGAGTGAGTTTGGCGAGAGAGCCATTGATGATAATATTGTGATCACCAAAACGTTTGGAGAAGCCGCTTTCTATGGCGATTCTACTGAACTGATCCGTGATACGTGTCACGTTTGGTGCTGTGAATTTTCTTCTGTGTGAAGAAACTAAAGAAAATGAACAAAGACAAAACATAACTGTTGTTTCCAACAGAATCTTCATGTTGTAGTTCTTCAAAGACGCCATGTTTTTGCTTCTCTTTTGAAACTATGATCACTGATATGTGTGTGTTATGTTATGTAGAATTAGAAAATGCGTCTGTGAATATATAGAGAGGAGATGGTGGGAGGGGTAAAATGGGTACTTGGGAAAATGAGTTGTTTATAAGCTGGCACTATAGAACAGAATCCACCATCATGGCTTGTTACTGAGAATGTTCGTATATGAATGTCTTAACACATACTAAAACTTTATAAAAGTATTCATGTAACGATGTTGGCTGCGTGAAAAAAAATCCTCCAATTCATTAGTAAATTTGTTTTGTGTTGGCTTATCATATTTACCATTTGTGACACACGAAAAAATAATATAATACACATATTATATAACCGTATAATTTATATATTTGCATTTGAGTCAATACTCAATGTCTTTTCTTATCACAACATATGAATCTTATTTGTTTATTTCACATTGATCGCTTGTATATATTCACAATCCACATTATAGGACCATAATGACATACAAAAACATTGTATTAATATATGCACATGTCAGACTAATAAACATTTTCTATCAATTTGTGAAGGAGACATATGCATGTGGGAACTCACTATAATTAGAATGCAGTTCTGATTTGATACAATAAAGTTTTTGCTAATCGGTTGAGTTTATTTGATTAAACCTCACTAATTATGTATAGCTATACCATACTTTGACTTCTCGTTCCTCTTTTGCTTTGTTGCCTTTCCTGTATAAAGCATATATTTTCTTCTTTTTTTTTGAAGAATATATTCACTTCTCTCTTTCTTATCTTTGTTAATTATTTTTATGAAAACTGCATTAGAACATCTTAACAGTTACTTAGCACACCGAATAAAACATTGGAATTATTTGGCAGTATTGTATGGAATAATGGAAATTAAATAAGTTGACAATAATTAAAAGAAATATATGAGTGGATAATATAAAATTTAAGTATGTATACTAAAACTGTTTTTGTTTTGGTTGATCCTATTGGTATATATCAAACAATTTCATTAAAAAAATGAATACGAATCAGTTGTATTAAATACATAGAATTAAACTTAATAAAAGGAAAAAAGGAAAAGAGGAGAAAAGACAAGAGAGTTTATGATGTAAACATAAACAAGTTGGTATGCAATTCATTACAGCGACATTCAAGCTGGCAAATTACAGTTGGTTCATATCAAACCTTAACCAACCAATCAAATCTGCAGTCTTAGCATTTATTTATAACTAATTGATAATGTCTTACTATTTCTTTTGTTTTCTTCTTGATTTTATTTTTATTATCATCGTTTTTAATAATAGTTTAAATTCGGTGGACAATATTACGTATCCTCTCATCTTGATTCATGTCACCCTAACTAACTTCACAACACATAGTCATACCTTTATATATGTATATAAAGATTACTAAATCTCATAATTTGAAGATTACTAAATCTTATTATTTAACAATTAGTGATTTTTCATGCTGATTCCAGTCACTAGCTTATTAGGGATACGTTGGCTAATAATCAGCGTAAATCAAGCCGGTTTGAACCAAAACATTCATATTGAACCCTGATAAACCAGGTTTATGGAGGAAGAAAAAAGCATGTATCGTATAAATGTTTGCACATCAACACTTGAACTAATTCAATAGGTGAATATTGAAAATAACGATATAACATCCCGATTTATAGTATATATGAAAATGTTTAAAAGAATTAATTTGATTATCTATGTCACCAAAATTGTTTATCTTTTTCGATATACATCCGTTTAAAACTTTATAATTAAATTTATTTGAGTTAGAGCAATAGAAAGACGGATGACTTATTGAAAAATGATTTCCGATATTGTGCGAATGAGACCAAAAACAAAAAAAAATTATGCAGTAATTAAAGAATTAGAAAACAAGACTAATGATTTTAAAAAAATCAACGCACTATCCGTCGCACAGAACGAAACTAACATGCCCAAAAAGCGGACGTGGGACGGACGGTCGATCCGTTTCAAACCAATCCAAAAGCCTACGTACATTGCTTCAACGGTGCAAATAACATAGATTCTGTAAATTTTCAATTCTGAAAGCTGTCATTACAACGATACATTCAAGCATTTGAAACTGTTTTGGTCGTGTCGCAGCCTCTACACAATCCATTAAACCAAGAGTGCTACAACATTGTAGACGCTAAAAACAAAATTAAAAGGGGATTCTGTATCCAAAAGATGCAGCATTCATGAAACAAACACATAAAGTGAAGAGTTACGTACGTTGATAAGTTTTTTTCCCTTCATTTTCATGTATTCAAAGTGTATATATGCTTAAACATCAGGGTGTAGCTCGTGTTTTAAAAGTTTTGTATAGATACAATAATTAACTGGTTTTAAGAAAATCAACATATGTATTGGCATCAAGTTAATATCATTAACCAAGAAACTTTTTTATTCATTTACGCATGCTTACATAATCCAACTCAAAAAAATTATTTTGTCACACTTAAAATCAACATTAAATATATTCATCTAATGTTTATACAACTTGTATGTTCGTAAAAACACCCTAAAGTATTGCATAAACACTAGCGTAGACTATATAATAATGCTTCAATACTTTTATTACAAGATTATATTCCTTACTCTCTCTTCTATCCTTGATGGATCAATGCCGATTCGAAATATCATAGCCTGCAAATATTCATTTAGGTGATCACACATCAAATGAACTCAAAAATATATTAAAAAGACGTGACACGTAAACATGCATGTGTGTATGTTTATGGATTACCTGGGCTATGATGGTATAAATGATCATCCTATCATTCAATTTCTGAAGATTAGCATTCATAACTTGAGCTCCTTCTTCTTTAAAAACACTTAAAAGCTGGTGTAGCCTCACTCTTTGCATCATGTTCGTATCCATAGTCAGGTTCATTTGTATGGTTGAATCACGAGAATAAATACTAAGTTTCGGCAGATGAGACGAATGATTCCCAACTTCTCCCAACAAAGTGCTTTTCTTCTCCCTCAAATAAATTACCTTCTCTTTCAATTGGATCATGTATGATGTCGCTTGATCTATAAGCTGAGGCACCGGTAACTGTAAAAAAAAGTCCCCACTTAAATTACTTTCAAATTATTACTTATATTTTGTAATAACATAATTAACAAAGTTAAAAAGAAAATTTTACTTTCAAATTATATTGCATGAATGTGGTTATGATCAAATATATAACTAAAACATAGAAAGACTACTAGTGAATTCAGTTGTTTTAAGTATGCATTATACATCATATATAAATAATTTCTGGTAAAGTTTATTTTATTTTCAATTTTTGGTATATTTTATGTAATTTGCAATTTTTCAAAAAAATAATTAGATATGTATTAATTGAGCGTCTGAAACAAAATATTTAAAATAATCGATTTTAAATTGATTGTGGTTGCATAAACAAACAATTGTACATGTAGTTATGTTTGTGGACACAATATTTATACACATTGGCACACACGGCATGATGAAGAGATGTAAATACGAACCCTATGAGTAGGAGAAACATGAGAAGCGAGTTCATCGAAGAGATGTTTCATGTGCATCCGTCGCTCTTTCTCTCTGAGGTTTCGTTGTTCCCTCGACGACGTTGAGCTTCCTTCTCCTACTTCTCTTCCCCTTTCCATTCTATCTGTTTACTTCTAAGCTTTATGTTACTATGGGGTCTCTCTTTTAAAATCCATCTCATCACTTATATATATATATATATAAAGAGTCAGAGTCAGAGTCAAAACTCTCAATGTTAATAGAAAGAGCTGCGTAATTTAAAGGAAAGTGATGTTTTCTCAAAACAAAAGTCATGGCTTTTGTGATTGCGTCTGTAAGCTTACACACTACTAAATAATGTGCTTATTCTTTCCTACCAAATAAATCTTCTATTTGCTTGAAATTTTTAGTTTTAGAGATGCTATTTTCGAAAATAGATTATTTACCAAAAGAAAAGATTAGTGGGTATAGTTGGATACATTTCTAGGACCTTTAGCTACAGTGTTCAGAGTTTCTAATTTTCATGGCAATATTTTTTTTTACTCGGAGTACATGAACTATAAGGTTTGTAGAAAATTCTTTTCGAAGACCATTTCAATGGCATTTTTTTTTCTTTGAACTGATGAAAAACATGTTGGCCGCAAAGAAACAAGCGAAATTCATTTTGTAATTCGTTTTTTCCTCATTTGTATATCTTTGGTCTTAAGTCATCTGACCATTTCATTCGCTAAGTGCCAATTTTAGACTTATTGATTTTTTGCAAATGTTTTTTCTTTTTTTGAAAAATCAGTTTTATCAGACCATGACGTTACGCATGCATGTGCAGTGTATATATTTACATTTTTATGCCTGGATGCGTTCATCATACTTTTTTTTCTAATCCAGTCTCCGACCACTAAGCGTGATCGACTAGCCCACCGGACCGAAGCTCACACCATTACAGAATTTTTAAGCCTCCACTTAAGGACTCCTGGTTACGCTAGTGATCTGGGGCGCTGAGTGCCGCATGTAAAATCCCCAGTGGCCCGAAAAAATGTTTGCAGCCGGCGGGAGTCGAAGCTAGAGTATTGGGATTAAACCCCTCAGCTGGACATCTCCTACCACTAGCCCACTTAAGCGGGTTGCGTTCATCATACTTACCTGGGCATTGATTGTATAAACGGTCCTATCATTCATGTCCATGAGGAGATTAGCACTCATAACTTGAGCTCCTTCTTCTTCAAAATCTCTCATAAGCAGATGTAACATTAATCTTTTCATGTTAAATAACATTGATAATTAGGTTCATCTCTATGATCGAATCCCGTGAATGAATACTGAGTTTTGGCAAAAAAAGACGAAGATCCTTCTACTAAAAACAATGTTTTTTTTCTTCTCCAAATAATTTACCTTATCTTTCAATTGTATCATGTATGATGTCACTTGATCTATAAGTTGAGGCACTAATAACTGCTGGTACGCCAGTAAAAATCACAAGTTAATTATTTACTCAAATAATTTTCCTTTTCTTTTGCATGAATGTGTTTATAGTAAATATATAACACAAACGTAAACCTAGCTATATGTGTGCATGACTTGTTTGTAAGTCATATACACAAATACATAAGGGTTTCAAGGAAAAATACCGAGTAATAGTGTGCAATGTTACTAATCGACAAAAATAAAAGAAAAATATTTCTATGACCGATTGAAAGAGACCCAAAATCGAAGAATGATACTTAATAACGACTGTATATTGTCGTCTAATTAGCCGTATTCTTAGACACAAAAGTGCAAATAATATTCTTAGTGCATTTTCCACATTTTTGGATTTCTTCAAATGTTTGAATACCACTACATGAAACTAGTTATTTATACAAGTCATGAAAACGCTATTAATATAACAAAATTTAAATTATTTTATGACTTGATAAAAATAATAACATTGTTTCTAGTGACTTATATCTCTAGTGTATTTAAAAATTTTAGAGAACAATGCTATTATTGTTTACAATTTCAAAAGTTTTAACCAAATTTTATGAAAAATTAAAATCATAAAGCAAAAAAGTAATATATATATATATATATATATATATATATATATGAAGTTTGAGATTCATCAAAAAAGAGATGAAAACTTAAAATATTCAGAAATGTTTATCAGATATTAGTTTATCTAAAGATGATATTTTATTTCACATTGTCAATAATCAACTTGAAAAATCTAAGAACTCACGTGACAAAATCTGAATGGGTAGTGTTTTCATTATTTCCGTTTCATGGTTTGTTATAAGCTAATAACATAATTGATATATAATTCCTTAAAAACAACTATACAAAGTAAATATGCCATTAGTCCTGGTTCTTATTAAATTATGTGAGATTGTGAGAAATCTACCAACAAGTAAGAAAATTTGAGCACTTCTCCATAATCATCAGTATATTGTTACTTGCTATGAAACGCAAGATAAATATCCAGCAGTGTAAGAAACAAATTTGCAATTTTTAAAAGTATATGTATAACTTGTAATGTTAGGCAAAATCAAATATGTGCAGCATAAGAAACAATCTTACAATTCATAAAAGTTTATGTATAGGTAGATAATGTATCTGGAATATTAAGTTACCCTGAAAATAATACGGTATAACAAGTAAGAAATTTTATTTATTTACTTGAGAACTAAACAAGTAAGAAATCTTTATTTATATTTTAAACTATACAACAAATAACAACAAACGTTTCACTTCAAAAAATTTCACTATAAGTAACCCTCTCCTTGCAGCCACAATTTCACCATTCTCCCAAGTCACCACCCTTTAATTTTCACGAACTTGAAGTTTTTTTTTTCTCATCTTAACCAAAAAAAACAAGATGAAGCTCGTGGTTGTACAATTCTGCATAATCTTTCTTCTCCTCACATCTTCATGTTTTGTACCATCAACCGCTGATTCGTGTAAGTATACTTTTCTCTACTTAAATATGTTTTAGGTAGTTTATCATTTGGTTATCTGATTTTTATGTGTGATGGATCGATGAATGAATTCACAGCATGTGGTGGAAAGTGCGACGTGAGATGCTCAAAGGCATTACAACAAGAAGAATGCATCAAGGATTGCAATATATGTTGCGAGAAGTGTAATGGTTGTGTTCCCTCTGGCACTTTTGGAAACAGAGACGAATGCCCTTGTTACCGTGATATTCAAAACTCCAAAGGCGGCCCCAAGTGTCCTTGAACATGTTTTTAAAGATCATCTTCACATACACGATATCAATATATATATGTGTGTGTGTTATGGTATGAAAATTATTAGTCACGACTATGTTTTGATGGATGAAATAATAATTGAGTTAAAGGACAAAATGCTCTAGTTACATGAAGAATAGTCAAGTTTTTTAAGTTCTCTACTTTTGTTTTCACTGAGACCAACAACTTTTGGTGATGCAACAATCTGATTCTTGCCTTTGTATTCTTCTTGGTGACACTTGTATGTGTCTAAGTTCTCTTTTGCTTTAACGTCCACAAGGAAAACACAAAGAAACGAAAACTAAAACCAGAAAATCCCATGATATATTCAGAGAGAATCAATCTACAAAAAGATAAAGAACCAGCAAGCTGATTTTGAAAACGAGAACGGTACATCAGAGGTAACAAACCCACCTGCAAATTCTGATAAGCAAAAAGTCAAAGGAGAGAGAGAGAGAGAGAGGCCTATTACTTCTCCAACTAGAGAATGGGTCTTACTGAGTCACTCTGCTTTCTTTTGGTGGCAGCACCAAAACTAAGCTTCAACGCTCACAAGCTCATACTCGATGAGGGAAAGATTGTTATCTTCCTTGACAGTGATGTCTGCAGGCTCCTCTGAGACTTCAACGCGGCCCCATCTATCAACAGCAAGCCTCATAGATCCCTTGTACATGTCAATCTTTGCATTGCGCAGGGTCACTATCTTGCCTTCTTTCATCAAATCCACTGATCCAAAAAATAAATCATAACAAACAATCAGACATTTCTAGCTCTAACAGTCCCCTCTCCTGCTTCACAACCTATATGAACTATGATTTGATAAGTGCCATTGAAGATACTAACTGAGAACATAAGCAGCCTTGAGCATAAATGTAATGTATCCTCACCTTGATCGTTTCTTGCGGTAAAGATAATGATACCAGTCTCATCACCAACAAGACATTCAGCAATCCGCATCTGACGAGCCTGAGGACCACTGGGACGACCTCCTCCTCCTCCTCTCTGCATCACCATCTTCGTGCTGATAACTTTCACGTTCAGTGAGAACCCATTGGTTCCAGGTCTAAGCTCACTGACCTTGGTGAACACAGGCTTCCTCAAAGCAGGTGATGCCTCAGCCATTTTCTATTACAAAACCCATAAAAGAAGTAAACTTTCTACACATCACCAATGAGAATAACTCAATTCACAAACAACAATCTAATAATCAGATCAGCTTAACAAGACGAGCTATAGTGATAAAGTTAAAGACTTTAACCTCCGAGATAACAAAAAGATTCCATTTTTCAATCCCAACACATCGTAAACAGCACAAGAGTGATGATCAAAGCTAATTATACACACAAAAAATGTAATCTTTTGACTACTGAATTTCATGGAATCTCTTATCGATCAGATAAGAGAATTGAATCGGAACAAAAGAAGATTCACTTACGTTTTCGTTTTTGGCAGAAGAGACGATTCACTTAGCGATTAGATCTGTCAGAGGCGATGAACACAAAGACGCGGCGATCTCAAACTCAGTTATTAATACTAACCGTAGATACATGACCTGGACACGTGTCCTGTCCTAACAAAATCTTGAATAAAACGCAGCCTTATAATATTTTGTACAACATTGAGATTGGCCCACTAATACATATTTACACCCTATGTTTTTTTTGACTAATTACAGAAGGTTGGGCCGTAAATATACAAGAAAGCCCAATAGTATTATGTAGCCGAGAGTGGTGAACGATAGCAATCTACGATTCATTTGAGCAAACCAAACCGATTGATTAGCAATATCTGATAAATTTAAAGACAAACTGGGCAGCATTGGTTTGACATTGACAAAAGAAGCTTGTTAAATGTTGGAGAATAACAAAGTGAATTTTAAAACATTTGTTACCGAATGTAGAAACAAAAAAAAAAAACAAAAAGATAAACACATTTACTGTTGAGTTAGAGCTGAGATTTGTTTCTCATAAGCTTTTTTTTTGGTGACAAGTTTACATGTTTGAAACTAAACATCTTTGATCTTTCTCTGTATTATAGTTTGAGTTCTTTAGAACCTTCACAAAATTTTCAAAAGGGTCCCCAAAAGAACCCTAGAAAAAACAAGTCAACTTCCTTTAAATTTTCCGGCGAGTTGATTCAGTAGTTTGTACGGTGACTTGTGTTGAAGGCTTTCTCAGATTCACGGCTTGTGAAGTCTTGGCTCGTGTAGTAGCCGTTACTAGTACCGTAGTCCGTTGAATCTTCAGAGGCTCTTCTGAACATACGAATCTCATTACTGTATTGACCAGAGTTATAGACCGTACTTTGACCTACTTTCACTCCATTTGATAGATCCGACATGTCGTCTCTCGTGTCCAGAGCTCTCACAACCTGTTTGTAAAGTGAGAAACACTCTAGATCAGTTAGAGGGTTTTCTTTACATTAGGTCGAGTCACCAAGATTGGGTATAACTCTGACCTGAACCATACGAGGGCGTTTTAGAGCTGAATGTCTAACACACGACGCTGCAGTTTCAATCATCGTATAGACTTCGCCTTCAATGTAATGTTTTTCAAGCCGTGGATCAACTACTTCACTGATGTCACCTTTTTCAATGGCCTCGATTAGCCGCGGACGTGCCTTACAATCCAAGCCAACCCCCTCAGGTTTCATTATTTTATTATGAAAATAAAATTATATCAAATTCGTTTAAAAAAACATGAAAAATACCCATTCAACTAGACTCTCTTCACCCAAAGGTTGAGAGGTGTCAACAGGTTTGCGACCGGTGATGAGTTCGAGTAGCACAACTCCAAATGAAAACACATCTGATCTATCCGTTAATTTCCCGCTTGATGCATATTCTGGCGCTAGATACCTGCATGCATGCAACGTAAACGTTTTTCATTAACTTATCTTATACATGATGAGTAAAAAGGGAGGGATAACAGTACCCGAATGTGCCCATGACTCGTGTCGATATGTGGGACTGTGCAGTATCGTTCAGTCTGGCGAGTCCAAAATCTGCAACCTGTAAAGAACTAATCAAATGCTCGGCCAGGAAAATAATAACGATTTATATGAATACTGTATTATTATCAAAACAACATGAAAAAAATAAAATGAAGTGTTGACTTTGCCTGAGCTTCGAATTCATTATCCAACAGAATGTTTGACGATTTGATGTCTCTATGGATAATCTTCGGGTGACCTATGAAATTGATACAAGTTAAAAACAGCTAGCTTGAACATTTAAAATTCAATATTTTCTTTCTTAATTATATATGGTTTTCTACCAAAATATACATTTTCACATTTTAATAAAATAAATAACTGACAAATGTAATGGAGAGAGTACTCACAATCTTCATGTAGATAAGCAAGTCCTTTGGCTGCGCCAACTGCAATCTTGACTCGTCTAGTCCATTCCAAAACCTGTAAGTCTTTGCCTGAAAACAACATAAGAAAGGGTTGTCTTTCGGGAGATAATTTTAAATGTCAACCAAATCTTAATTCAAACCATTATTCAGCAACAATGCAATACAAAACAAATAGAGATTATTGTAGAAGAAGTACTGTGTAAATGGTAGTCCAAAGTATTGTTAGGGACAAACTCATAGATGAGGAATCTATGTTGCTCAGAGATGCAATAACCCACAAGAGACACCAAGTGCCTATGATGCACTCTGCTTATGATCTCTACTTCAGCTTTGAACTCTCTATATCCTTCTGCGCTGATTGACTTTAGCTGCTTGATCGCGATTGGCTTTCCGTCGCAAATGATACCCTTGTAGACGTATCCGAACCCACCTTCTCCTATGACATATCTCTTGCTAAATCCTTCTGTTATCTGGCTTAGCTCCTCGAAGGTGAAAAGGGTCTTTGAGTTTCCTAATACTGCCGAGTCAGGTGTTGATGATCTACCTGGTTTTTGATTCCCCAAACTGTTGTTAGTGTCAGGTGAAGAGTTCTGCGCTGAGATGTTCCCGTTTCCAGGTTTTTGCCTGTAGTTAACGAATCCATCTGCGCCAAAAGTAAGTTTTAGAAAGAACAAAAAAAGCAAGAACCAAAGATTAACAAGAACTTGAATAATGAATTGATAGAATATAAATAAATAGACTGATATGAATGAAATACAACAACAAAAAATGAAATATATTTCATTTCAATCATTTATGAATAATAGTAGAAAAATTATTTTTTTTGTTTTTTTTTTGGAATATTTGTGGAGTTGATGGAATGATTATTCTATTTCATATATGTGGAACGTAAATTTTTTTTGGAGTTAATGGAATAGATCTTCCTACACTATCTTATTCCAAAAATTAACAATCCAGTTACACCCTAAAACACAAAATCAACGCCTATATGTTTTCTTGTTGGCCCAAGAATCAACATTCATGAATCAAGTAAAAACAAGAACAAGAACTCAATAATCATTAACATGAACTTAAGATCATGAACAATAGTAGGAGGCAGAGCAAGATCCAAACCGAAAAAAATCAAGAATCTAGAACATAAAAGAAGAACAATACATGATTTCATGAAGACCACACCGAAAGTGATCTTGTTACCTGTATTAACAGAGACATTAGCCGGTGGCAAATAGTTCTGGTTAGACCGAGGCGAAGAAGATTTCTTTTGTTTCCTCCTAACAAAGAAAACGGCAGCAACGAATACAATGATCAATACACCTGCGATCCCAATGCCTATCACTGTCTTCTCGGTGTAGTTAGAATCATTGTTTTCTTGTCCATTACCACCATTCCCATTACTATTCGCATTATGTCTATTAGACCCTCCAGCATTGTTATCGGAGGAGCCGGTGAGGGAAGGAGGAGACGGGGATGAAGAAGACGTGGGAACATGGTTTGTTCCACCTGTTGCCTGAGGTGAATCCAACGGTTGTGAAGGGGTTCTTGGTGCGTTAGGGGTTAGAGGGACAACCGGAGGCGATGGAGATAATGGAGGAGCACCTTGGCTGCCGGAATTTTCGGGGGACGGCGGTGACAAAGGAGTAGAAGGCGGAGAGGGATTAAAAATAGGGTTGTTGGGTAGTTGTAGGCCGTTTACAGTAGGTTGTTGAGTAACTAAGGAGGGAGGAGTAAGAGGAAGTTGAAGTTGAGGCTTTGGAGAAGGAATCACCACGGGAGTAGTTCCGGCTGAGGTGGATTGAGGCGGAGGTTGAGGCTGAGGAGGTGATGGAGGTGACGGAGGTGGAGTTTTAGAAGGTGGAGGCGAGGAAGGAGGCGTTGGAGGTGAAGTTGTATTAAGAGTTTGATTCCGAGGTGGTGGAGAAACTGTTACCACCGGAGGAGGAGATGATTGTGAACCACCACCGCCATCACCGCTGTCCGGTGATGGAGGAGAAGGAGGTGATTTTGTTGGAGGTTGTGTTGTTGTCTTGGAACCACCGGTGGTTTTCTGATCAGTTAATCCTCCACGGGTGGTTTTCTGATCAGTTACACCTCCACCGGTGGTTTTTTGATCAGTTACACCACCACCGGCGGTTTTCTGATCAGTTGATCCTTCTCCACCGGCGGTTTTCTGATCAGTTGATCCTCCTCCACCGGTGGTTTTCTGATCAGTTAATCCTCCGACGATGCTGCTTGTTGGCTGTGAAGCTACAAACGGAGTTAGCTTCTTTCCGATCAACTCTGCTTGTTCCTGGACTTTGTCCATTTGTATTTCACCTTTGCTTCTGTCTCTTTCCTTCTTTTACATGTTTGAATTTGCCTCTCAAAGGTGTTCCGTGAGAAACAAGAAAGGATCTTATTCTACAAAAACTCCCCGAAATTAACTTCTTCTAATCAATCATTATAACGGCTTCTAGAGATATTTTTATAATGGGATCATCAAAACTGTGGAAATTAATCCAAGAACTATGGAAAAAAGAATTCCAAGGCCTCTAGGGTTTCTTGTGACCCAAGGAATATAGGAAAAGAGTTTTTTTTTTTATTATCAGGTCTATTCAGATTTTGTTAGTTGGTGATTTTTTTTCTCCTGTCGTGTTTTTTTTCTGTGTAAAAATAGAAAGTCTCCCAAATCTCAACAATAGAATTCTAAAAACTACTGAGAAAATAGGCTAAAAATTCACTTGATTGTTTTTTTGGACAGTCAATAATTGCAATATCAGGAACATTCACCATGCAGCTTCATTGTCGGAATGCCGAGTAAATTATCTAAAATATTATTTTAAGCTCTATCCGTGAAATGTCTTTAAAATGAAAGTTTATCAAATCCGATATATCATTTAATTGTAAGCTCTTTCCGTCAATTATTTGGCTTTATAATCGAGAGCCAATTGATCAGGCAATGGTCAAAGATCGTTACATGGGACAGTGAAACTTCCACACGTTTAAACTTCAGACTAATTCTATTTGAGGTCTACTCTTGTCTTTAGACGAAGACCATTACATAATTTCAAATTAAGTACATCCAACTCATTAAAATAAAAATAAGACAACATATTTTGTATATGTATGTGTTCTCAGTTCAATTTTTTTTAAAGGAACTCTTATGTTAAATTCGAGCGAGCATTTCTATTCCATGCAGAAAATATAAATGATATGGAATTTTCTATTCATTTAGAAAAGTTGGTTTCTTCAGCCTAAAAAAACCAAAAATTCGAGAAAAGTAAAGCCAGAATAGGAGAAACGGTAACCGTGCAACATGAAACAAATCATGTAAGAAAGTAAACAAATATGACTCCACTAATAAGTCTTAAACCACAAGAACACAAAGGTGACCTCCAAAGAATAAGCTTTCACAAATTTTTCTGGTTGAGATAACCTTCAAGCCTGCGAATGAAGTAAAAGACAGAACCAAAATCAAATCAGCACACAAAAAAACATCAAAATAACCGAAGCCTAAGATTATAATGAAGATCTATATAAGCCAATTGAAAATCAGAAGTCTTACTTTGTTAGCAATGTTGTTGGAGAGCCAATCCAGACCTTCGTACAACCCTTCACCGGTGATTGCGCATGTGCTTTGGATGTAGTTGAAAAAGAGAGACCAAGAGTATGCAATAATAAAACAACAAATCCTGACTGTGATAGTAATTATAGGTCACCAGTGGCGTTGTCGGAGAGAGTGAAGGCCAAACTTATCAGTAATCTCAGCAGCATTCATTGCGTTAGGAAGATCTTGCTTGTTGGCAAACACAAGCAACACTGCTCATCCTGAATTTTACAAAAGCATCAATTAGTAAGGAACAACAAACTTCCTAGGGAGTAGTAAGTAACAAGTGAAAATGAACATACTTCATTCAACATCCTGTGAAGTTCATCTCTGGCTTCAACCACGAAGATCAGACCTTGAGTGTTTTGGAAGTAGTGCCTCCACAACGGACGGATCTGCAAGAGAGAATAGTAAGTGCATAAATGTTAAATATCTTTTTTTTTTTTTTAAATCTTTTCAAAGAGGTTTTTCTTCAGAGAAGCATAATAAAGTACAAACCTTGTCCTGACCGACCCCCAACATCCCAGACCGTGAAGCTGATGTTTTTGTACTCAACTGTCTCCACATTAAACCCTGTGAGAACAAATCATTCCCCACGTAAGTTATATATATTCTAATCACTAGTCTAACATAACGTTTTGTAATGCAGCCAGATTGACATTGGTTAAATGAGTATTCTAAAAGCTACATTGTAAGTCAGCTAGAACATCGACAGAGGCATCTGAAAGAGTTGTAAGCATCCAAAATTCTAAGCTAGAGAAATCAAAAGGAGAGATAGACAACATACCAATGGTGGGAATGGTGGTGACAATCTCACCAAGCTTGAGCTTATAGAGAATGGTAGTCTTACCTTACCAGCAGCATCAAAGACCAACCATAAGGATTCTCATCTCCTTCTTGGCGAAAAGCCGACTTACTGAATAGCTTCCCAAATGAAAGCCCCATTTTTTTCCCTTACTTTAACTGTTGATCCTGAAATGCCAAGGATTGATATCATCTTACAAAACTCACACTTCAAAACTACTCTTGAAACCCAAATCATTCCAAGCAATTTTTGATATATTGAGAATTCAAAATATGACGAACGGATCAGGGAAAGAAACAAAGTTGTACACGAAATAATCGATCACGGTTTCATCTTATTTCACAGAAGGTCAGGAAAAAAAAAAAAAGCAAAATCTATACACGATCGTGATTAGCGAAATGAGAATCAATGTCTCCGGAACATTAGAATCCAGATACTCTGGATCAAAAACTAGAATACGAAGATCAAGAAGTGAAGACGATGCTCACCTTTCGAAAATTGCTAGGGATTTGAAGCGACCGATAAAGAAAGAAAAAGAAAGTCGGTGAAAATGACAATAACACCCTCATGCTCTTGTAGTTGAAAAAAAAAAAAAAAAATTTAAAAGAAAATGAAACAAATTCGTTTCCCCGCCATAAACATATACTATTTCATGGAACGAAGATCTACTCCGTCGAGCCTTTCGCCGATCAGCTGGCTTTTTTTCTGAGCAACATTAACTTTACTAAATTAGAAAACTGAGAAGATAGCTTTAAAAAGCTCAAACGTGTATGAAGCAACAAACCTCAATTTAGTAATCACAAGTCTTCAGTCTTTATTGTGATCTGTTATAAACTCTCCTGAATTACGTAAAAGTTGACATTCTTAAAGGGGTTAAAACGAGTAGCGTCTGAATGATATTTGATTTTGTGAGAAGGTTAGATGAAGAGACTGTAAGGTTTTGACAAAACTCTTTTCATACCAAACCTCCTCCTCCTTTTGATATGACTATTAGCTTCACCTGCCATATTTTTTCAATGGCCGAACGAGTATTTATATATTTGCTTTCAGAGCTGCATTGCTCACTAAATCCCCTTCTGCTTCTCCATCAAGGTTTACCCCTTTTCTCTTTTTTTTTTTGGTTTCACACACTTTGCTTCAGTTTTGTGCGAAGCTCTAGATGAGGGTAGAGGGTTTTTATTATTATTATTTAAAAGGTTGTTGTAAGTTCTTTCAATTCTTGGGATTTGTCACATTGCGTCTGAAGTTTTGTGAAATTTCTTGCCAGTGTACTTATGTCATTTGATATTGTTTTCATATCCAGTTGATGGTTCTTTATTGACCAGATAATTAAAGAAGCGTTAGAGATAGCTGGAGATATGGTTCAAGAAGGTCGAAACATCGATGAGCAGGTAATCTATCTGCCTTATTCTGCCATTTTTGTGGTCCCGTCTTCTTCACTGTTAGGGTTAGCTGACGATTAATTCGATAACAGTTATACACTCTCACACACACACTTCTTCTCCTTCGCTCTTTATTTCCTTCTATGAGTTTGTTGTTGTTCACACACACTGCTTACTCTCTCTCTCTGTCTGTCTCTCTCACTCTGTCTGTCTCTCTCTCTCTCTCTGTTTTCTCTCTCTCTCTCTCTCTCTCTGTTTTCTGAGTTGTCCCTATGCAGGCAAATGAATCGCTAGGAAGAAACAAGGTCACAGATGTTCATATGTCGAATCAGGATATCACAGATGTTCAGCCTGCTGTTGCGGTACGCTCACACTCTTCTTTCTGTTCTAAGTTTTGTTTTCTGCAAAAATAAATGTTGAATGTGTGAAATGAATCTGCTCTCTGTATTCCTTGTATAATTTGTCCCGTCTTCATCATTGTTACGGTTAGATAAAATTTTGATCGTGTACTGTACTCTATAGCTTGCTCCTCACGGTTCATAGATTATAGGTTTATTAAGTTCATAATAGCCTTACCATTTTCTTTAAACAACAGTTATACACTCACACACTTCTTCTCCTTCACTCTTTGTTTCCTTCTCTGAGTTTGTTGTTGTTCACTGGTACCTCTTTCAGCAAAAATGATGAATCGACTGCTCACATTACTCTCTCTCTCTCTCTCTTCGTTTTCTGATTGTCTGATTTTGTCCCTCTGCAGGCAAATGAATCGCTAGGAAGAAACGATCTCACAGATGTTCATCTGCCGAATCAGGATCCCAAAGATGCTCATCCTGCTGTTGTGGTACAATCACACTAGTTCCTTCTCCTTCTCTTCTCTGAGTTTGTTTATGCACAAATAAATGGTGAATGTGTGAAATGAATCTGATCTATGTGTTCCTTGTATGATTTGTCTCGTCTTCATCACTGTTTACAGACAAACAGTTCGGTGTGTCCTTCCCCACCACGTGACAGACCTGCAGCTGACAGTGTAGGAGCCGTGAAGAGAAATGGTGGGTGCATATTTTTTGCACGAGGACACTGTCCTTTCGGAATCGACTGCTGGTTTTCTCACTTGGGTAGTGAAAGAAGTTGCATTGGTGAAGCTAGTACCTCAAGGTTGGGTCACTGTTTCTCAAACAAGTTGGGGTTACCTGGGATTTCACCACCTCTTGGGAATAACCATGAACCTCCTAGGAATAACCATGATAGAGCTACAATTGTAAGAAACAGAGTATGTGAACTTGGTAACCAGTCGCTCCTTCCTAGTCTTGTGAAGGAACTTTATGGCTCCTATGTGTATAAGAAGTGCTGCAAAGGTGGAAAACCTCAGGCTATTTCCTGCTGGTTTCAACCAGAAGAACAAGGCCATCCGATTTCCAATAACCAATTTTTAGTTTGGCCTTCTCCAAAAAGGGTAAACTGTTAATTTTCTTAATTATCTAAGATTTCAGTTTAATTTTTCTTAATTCTTTCACTCTTATTTCAGTCTAACTCCCCTTGGGAAGATGGAGTTACAAGGGTTGATAGAGAATGGGTTGAACTTACTGTGGAAGAAAGGGATATTGATGGACCTATTCGTTCAAAACAAGAAGAGGACATAGTAGGACCTGTCTGAGACCAGAAGGATCACTGTAAGTCTTTATTTTTCTCAACCCGTGTGTTTAAAAGGCACAGTCTCAAACGCCTTGGTCCTAGAGGCGCTAGCTTGGTGTGTCTTGCAGTTTTCTTTACAAAACATGGAGCGCCTTGGTTAATTCAAAATTTTGGGTTTTGTTTTTACAGTTCTTTGCTGGGCGTACGTGGCAGTGAACCTTGTCAGTGCCATGAGGTTGATAAATGGGCAAGATGATACCTTTGTTGGCTTAAGTGTCAAAGAACTTTGCTTTCATGCAAGACCTGGAAACCGATTGCTCCGTACAACACAAAAAAAGAAACACAAGTGTCATGAGCTTCGAGTGGAGTCTGCTCTTCAATACATAAAGACTACGGGAGTACGAAGACAAGAAGAGGACAAAGAGATATTTGATTGTGTAGAAGAAGGCCCTGGTGAAGGAGGTGATATGATTAGGATAAAAAACTATTCATTTCTTGCTGGGGATTTTAAAGCTGCATTGAAAAGACTTGAAACACAACCAATAGGAGCATCGATACATGTGTTTCAAGAGTATTGGAGTACCAAAAAGGTAAATCGGTTTGAAAGAAATTTTGTATTTTATAGATTGTATTGTTTTGTTTTAAATTGTTTGTTTTATTGCAGGGAGACATTTACCGTGGACCTACAAGCAACAACACTAAATATTGTGGTCTTCACGCAGTTCTTATCGTGGATGCATTTATGTTCAATGGTGAACTAGTTTTTTGGTGCAAGTCTAGCAATGGTAAGCATCTCCATGATGGTGGTTACATCATGGTTTCCGCAGCTATAATGTTCATGGGTCTCCACTATGAGGATGAGAGCAGCGAACCCACATTTGGTATTAAAGACCAACGAAAAAACAGAATTGCACTTTATGAACCAGCATATCTCATTGGTGACTTTGTGTATCCTAGGATGAAGGCCAAGTCAAAGAAGAGAAAGAGATCAGATCATTGATGATATTTCATTAGACTCTATTAGAATTTGGATGATTTTATGTGATTTTCCTTCTTTGTTATTTGGGTTCCAGATGTTAGTATATGATGTTATTGACATTAGAGTTTATGGAAAGAGATGATAGATCTGATTGATTTTTTGTTTACACCAATATGATGTTGCTATTCATTTGTGGAAATAGATTAGAGCAATATCATATGATTCGGTCTTTAGCTTCCCCTTCTCGAGGAGATTAGTAATGTTCTCTTCAGAGCCTAGACGTCTTTCAAGGTAACCGAGGAATGCAAAAGAGCCCAAGAACTGAAACCAACTGAAAACAATGACTTAGATTATTCAACATGTTTGGATGAACACAATTACTAGTCAAAACTCAAAAGTATAACATGAATACATACATATTGGAACAATAGAGAGCGAATAGGTTGAGTTATCAAACACAATAACTGTAAACATGTGCCCCTTGACCATACATGAGACAGTTAGCTAACAAATTCAAGTCGAAGTCTAGGAATCACACCTCCTGGCGTGGAATCCTTGTTCTAATATCATCAAAATATTTCAACCCCAACCTCTGGGCATGCGTTAGTGAATCCTCGTTCTTTAAGTCTTCTAATGTGCGATGTCCTTGCTCATATAGCTTGAGTGCAGAGCAGGACCAATGGCCCCCAAACTTCCCCAAACAAACTGATTTTACGTACCTTCAATCAGAGTAAGGAAACATTCCAAGTGGTAAACAGTTTAGCGAATGAAATGTATTAGATATTGGTTCTCTAGCTCAAGGTCATTCATAGTATTTTCTTTTAGGAACTTAGAACAAGAAAACAAAAACGCAAATGGTGTCTAACTGTGATTATATTTTACTGAAAAATGAATAATGGTAGAATAACTTTTAACTTATGACTTCGAGTTTACCTTCTCAGCTGTTTCAAAGTGTTCCAACTTGGACAACTTCCCTGTTTCAAAGTGTATGCAATTTTGAACACATTTATTAACTCACATGATCTGCCAATGACTTTCCAATCCCAGGGAGGTGTTTGAGCTGATCAACGCTTTCGATCTTAGTGGGGAACTTCTCAGTCACCGGTATAGCTTTGTAATAGCTAAAGGACCTCCTATCATCACCCAAAGCTTTTGAAAGAGAGAAAAAGAGTCACACTAGTTAAGATCCTATAAGAGAGCAACATAAAAAACAAACACCAGTAGTATTACCTCTATATATGTTTATTAGCTTCCCAAATATCTCAGTGATATTTCTGTGCAAATCAGGTGGTTTGTAAACCGCTGAGGGTTATAAATCAAAAGAAGATTGATAAGAACTTCCAATAGCAACAACATTCCTTTGTGGGAATGAAAAGAGTTAGTCTTGAAGTATGAAGAGAGTTCTATCGAAACTACTCAAACGAAAAACCTTTGTGGGAAGAAAGACCAGCCATCAAAGCACGAATCCCTTCATCTCCAATAGTATTTCCATGCAAATGAAGTTCCTGCAAGTAAATAATAAATACATAGAAAGGGATTTAACTCTTGAAGACATAATAAATACATAGAAAGGGACATGAGGAAGTTTGTCTACCCGTAAAGAATTATTACCCTCAAGCCCTTTAGATAAAGCATTGGCACCCAAAGCACCACCATAGTTTCCACTGTAACACATTATCGATTCAAAATATAGACAAGATAAATAAGAAAAGCAAGACTAAAACAAAAACATCCACCTACGATCCTAAACTCACTTGAGATGTAAATTTCGAATTGTATTATTCTCAAGAAGAGCTCCAGCAAGACTTGTGAATCCCTACCTCCATTTCAAAAGAAAAAGGGGTGAAGACACAACAGATTAAATTCATAAACCTTGGTGCTTATTTCCGTGATATAGAGGTACGGCGCATAATCAAAAAGAACTTACAGAATAGTCAATCATGTTATTATTTAGCTCAATAACCCCCCAAGGTTGAATTTCTCTTCAACAACTCAGCAATTTCTTTCGCACCCTGCACAGGAATATCGGAAGCATGAAATGAATTAAGAGTAATGTGTCTAAGTAAGGAGGTTGACGATCATGTAAATTACAGCATCTGCTTAGACAAATCTCGTCTCCTAAATTAGTACTGTTCAGCTGAAGTATCTCGATGCTAGAATTTTCCATCAATGTAGCGCATAGAGTCTGTCATTGCAAATAAAAGGAAACCATATTTCATAAAGAAATGTATACCTAGAGAATAAGCTCTCTGTGATTTTCAGAGCTAAAAGATATTCGCAGCCATCGATATTTTCTCTTCTCTTGATTGAATTGAGGACTTTGTAACCATAAGACATCTGGAAGAAGTTCAATGATTGTATTGCCACAAACCTTGGCTCCTTCGTCACCGATAGAGTTTCCAGAGAGGTTAAGAACCTTCAACACAATATTTGACTGAAGAACACCATCAAATGCTTTGACTCCTGCAGCTTTAATTCCATTTGCAGAAAAACTGACATCCTCTACAGTCTGAAACACAATATGGGTAATCAACACAAGAAGATCATGACTGTAATGAAGTTGGCAGATAACATATATGAAACAGAGGGAGAGCTATAGACCTGATTATACCCAAGGCTTTCAGCAAGAAAGAATAGCCCTTCATCTCCAAAGTTGCACCCTGCAAGATAACACTCAAATGTAAGCTACATCCAAAATCATGAACTTCAACCATATTAAATTTGCACTATCGATCAGGCATAATGCACCTGACATGTCAATACTTCTGAAGGACCTGAGTTCTTTAGCGAATTCATTAAGCCTCTGCTTGGCTTCCCTATCAACCTTTGCAGCAAAACCTTGTAACAGATTAGTACCAGCACCGATTGACCAATTCACTCCTTGTGTAGAAGACTTGCTATCTCCAGATAAAGTCTTTGGAGACTTTGGGGAAATGAACTTCTCCACCACTTTCCACAAAACTGTCAGCTGAATAAAACAAATTAGGACTAAGAAAGAAACGAACTTTCTAAGTTTCTATGCCAAAACAATCAGCGTACCGAAGGTGACGACAACGAATAAGCCAACGGGTAAGACGTTAGACGCAATCTGTTTCCATTTAGCATTAGGAAACCCACTAGCCGCTTGTGTCTCCTTGTAAGCTCTACGCCTCGAGCTTCCCTCTGCTGAAGCTCTGATCACCGGAGATACAAACAACCGGTGGCTGGAAGCTGAGCCACCTCGAAAATCGAACTGTAACCCACTCCTCCGTTGGTTCAACCCGGAAGAAGCCTGAAAAATTCAGAGATGGAATCAGAAGCCAAAGTGATTGAAGGAAAAAAGGATTGCTAGTGATGATGATGATGATGATGAAAATGAAGTGTGTTTTTTAACCCAAACTCGAACCGGATTTAAATTTATGAACCCGATAGTCTCGAGTTTGAGACAGGGATTTTTTTTGTCAACTTGTTTGCATTAACAGCCCAATGGGCTCAACATTTTAAAGCAGATCAAACTAAAAAAAAACAGATGTATTTATTTCATAGTTACTTTGATTTGATTAAAGAACGACAAGCCCAGCAGACCTGAACAATAGAGGCCCAAGAAAATGAAATTTTGGCCCAATTGAGAATTAGGGCATTATCGAATCAACAATAAAAACGCATCAGACACTCTTGCTTTTGACAAACAAGTTTTAGCGAGAATGAAGAAGAGTAAGGCTCACCGTAAGGCTCACCGTAAGGCTCAACGTAAGGCTCAGAGGGAGGAGATTGGCCAAAAAGAAGAAGAGACCATTAGTAAGGCTGAGGAGGTTTTTTGGCGTAAATATGATGAAACAGATGTATTTCTTTCCTACTTACTTTCGATTTGATTTTATGAATCTTCCTAGTTGCTAGCTAATTGTTGAGAGTTTATATTTAGGGTTTCGATATCGAGATCGAGGGTGCTCCTTGTTATTTTGGTGGTATGAGTGTTCATAGAGATTGTCCCCTTGTAGTGCAGCTTTATGCAAAGGTGGGACTTCATCGTTACAACATGCTACAGGTAATCCACCTGACCTGACCATCATCTAATATCTCTTTGTTTATTTTGTTTCTGTAGTAACTCTTTGTCTCATGTCAGGGGACCAACTTGCATCTTCACCAAATAGAAAAATACAATCTAGTCTGTACCCTCATGCCTGTCTCTTATTACATTACTTTGCTTGCTGAGGATCCAGCTACCTCCTCCCTTGTTCTTTTCCAGACACAGATTGACCAAAGAAGTTTAGGCCAGATAGATTTCACTTGTTATATCTCCAGACCTAAAGGTGTGTTGAATTTAGACATCATTTCATTGGTTATAGATTAATGTATGGCTTGTCTCCCTCTCTAGGGATCAAGAGTGAGAATTATCCGAAGCAGTTCTTCGATGACGAGGACTTGCCTGACAAGTGGCCTTCAAAGGAGGCTTTTGCTGATAAAAGTCGATTTTTGTACAAGGTAACACTTTGATGAATATGACACAGTGTATTATAAGAAGGTGCTTTCATTTAATTTCACCATGTTTTCTTGCTTCGCAGATGCAGGAATCAGATTGGGAGGAACATGACTGGATTCGCTTGTATATGGAAATTGCATTCTTTAATAGAGATAGGTGGCTGGATGTAAGTTTTTTTTCTTTTTCTTTTACATTTAATGGTTTCTTGTTTTTAATAATATAAAGTGTGCTTTTTTCTTCTTGGTTGTTGCATGCAGCACCACAACTTCTCCGATTTAAAGATTTTGAACGTAGTGTTAGAGACTGAGGAAAATCTGCCATATGAGACCGTACTCAAGAGTTTTAGGAATGTCCTTGTCTACATAAGATATGATCAAGACTTGGGAGCGGATGGTGTTTGCAAACACATTGCCATTGTTCGAAGAACTGTCGAGCCCACAACTCACTGCGTTTGTCTCTTGGGCGAGTCTCTGCTTGTGCCCGACTCTGAGTAAGAAGCGTAACTCTTTACTTAGTAAGATATATATACATATCTTCATAATAAACATAACATGCAACTTATGTCGTTTGGTTTTATATGTCCGAGATCAAAAAGATAGTCCAACAACCTCTACAGGTTGTGTAAAAAAGATTATACTTTCTTTTTGTTCCAGTGTTCGCCTCTTCTTATTAATCTAGATTTTATTTTCCATAATGCTTGATCAATTCCCACTATAAAAAAACTGTAATTAGCTGCTGCAAGTCACCTACAACACTTTTTATGGATATAGCTCGCTAGGTTGTTAAAATTATATATCTGTGTTTTAAGTTCAAGTGGTTCTTCATTGATTTCTTGACTAATTATCTACATTCATGATCTTATTTTCTGTAATTCTTTGTTGTATAGTGTTTTTCTTCTATCGTTTACATGTTTTATTTTCTGCTTTTATTTAATTTGCTTTCGAAAAACAACAATTTTAATGTTTTCTAGCTTAATTGGAACTGAGAATTGAAATTTGTGTCTGGTCTATATTAGATTCGATCGATTCTATACTACTTTGATTTGATGTGCACTTGTGATGTGGTTAAATGGTTAAAACAAACAAACAAGTATGTTGCGGTATCGAATTAAAAGCAATGTAAGATATGGCCTTACTTCATATCATATCATCATCCCCCTAGGTAGTAAGCTTCATATCTTGTGACACCAAGTTAAGAATATTATGTTATCTTGGGGTTTGAATAATGACCAACTTTTTTAAGATAAATCACCAAGCTTTCTTTTTACTACTAACAAAGTTGAAATCTGATTTGGCAGTCAAAGGTCAAAGTTGAAAACTTGTTTCTGTAAAATCTGAAAAAGTAATAACTGAGAGGGTACAAAAGATGAGATCACCTTTGTGGATCACACCATTGTAATGAATGTGCTTCTTTACTTCTCATATAAGAAAATTGTAATGAAAACGAATAAATATAATATGTTTCCGTAATTCATTAAGAAAAATGCCTTGAAAAGGAGTAAGAGATACACTTCAGCTCATTTACAATACCAGAGAGAGAAGTAGACACTTTACAGTGAAAGAGCTTACACTGAAGATGATGTTTCCTAAGGAGAGAGAGATAGGTAGCAGCAGTGGTGAAGTAGATTGTGAGAACTTGAGCTTCTTCAAGATTTTTCAGGGTGAAGACTTATCCTCTGAAAGCATGGTAACTTCTTTTCTTCTAAACCTCATCACGTCCTTTAAATTTGTACTTTTCAAAGATGGCTTCGTTTAGAAAGTTGTAATCTTTTTTTGTTTGTTTGTTTTAATTTTGTTTAATGGGTTTCAAGTTATAGGGTTTGTTTGATCTTCTGGTGGGTCTTTGAAAGGTTAAATCTTTACGTTCTCTGTGTATGAAAAGTTAAAATCTTCATGTCCTCCAATTTGTAGTTTTCTTGATAGCTTCGTTTCAAAGATGGAATCTTTTTGTTTGTTTTGGTGTGTTTAATGGGTTTCCAAGTTAATAAGAGTTTCATCTTTTGGTTGTCTTTGCAAAGGTTAAATCTGTTGGTCCTCTGTGTATGAAACTTAAAATCTTTTTCTTTTGTGATATATTCAGGTTGAAATCTTGTTAGCTTTGTATGAAAAGGTAGACTAGAATCTTGTGGTTGTCTGAGTTTAATAAAAAAGGTTGAATCTTTGTCTTTATTAGTTCACTTTCTATTATTCTTCTCTCAGAAACATAAAGTTTGAGTCTTTTGTCTTTTTTTTTTGTGTGTGATTAGACCCACTTGATGATTAGTGGTGAAGAAGATTGAACTTAAAAAGTTTTAACTGTTTCTTACATTCTTCATTGTATTGTATGTTCAGAGAGCGTTTCCTTACGACTTCATAAGAAACGTCCCTCAAAACGATTACTCCACTAACATGGTGATAAGGACGCAATGGGGAATCTCATGGGAAGTAAAAGTCTCCATGAACCCAAGATTCTACTACATGGAGAAGCTTGGATGGAACCAGTTCGTGAACGACAATGCCTTGGGAGATAAAGAGCTTGTTGCCTTCACTCACACAGGACTAATGTGCTTCAATGTCAACATCTACGAGGAGGGTGGCAAGGAGGTTGTCACACCTAGGAGGCCCCGGACACTGGCTTCTTTAAGTAAGTTTAGTAGCTTTTTGTTCCTTATGGAAAGAAAAGGAAACTGAGAAGAGTACAATAACTTTACACAGGTGGGATCAAGAAAGAAGAAGGGGAGAGCAGCAACAAAGATGTGAAGAAGGCTAAGGAGTCAGGAGGAGTTAGGAGCAAGAGATTTGAGAGTGGCGAGACATCCAAGAAGAAGAAGAAGATGAAGAGCAATGACCTTGACCATACTGTTCCAGAATTCAACATCACCATAACCAAATCATACCTCTACTACCTGGTAAGATTAAAACCAAAACACACAAACAAAACAGTCTCTAAAATGTGAATCTCTGTTGTTGTTTTTTTCAGCCAATCCCAAGACATTTTGCTGAGAATCATCTCCCTGATGAGTTTAAGATGGTCACCATCCATCACTCCAATGGGAACGGTTCATGGAATGTGCTTTGCTTGGTGAAGGAGACATGGGCAAGGTTTGCAAGTGGATGGGCTCAATTGGCAAAAGAGTATCCTTTATCAGTCGATGACATTTGTACCTTCAAGTTCATCAACCCGAGCGAGTTCCATCTTGTAGTCACCGGAAAGGTCTGAGAGGAGATCATGACTGACTGATGAATGAATGAAATGTGCTAAGTGTCTTGCCTTCTTCTTATCCATAAAGACAACTTTGATAACTTTAGGTGTTTGTGACTGTTCCTCTCTAGCTAATGTTTAATGTGTTTGTGTTGTTTTAAAGACTTTAACACAATGTTGATGATTACTTTCATCTTGGGATTATTATGAGTATCAAGGTTTCAGTAGTATCCATAAAGACAACTTTGATCACTTTAGGTGTGTGTGACAGTTTCTCTCTAGCTAATGTTTAATGTGTTTGTGTTGTTTTAAAGACTTGTAACACAATGTTGATGATTATTTTCATCTTGGGATTACTATGAATATCAATGTTTTAGTAGTATTCATCTTTATGATTTGTATGAAGCAGTGGTACCACTACTAAGAGTAGTACGGTTCTTCTAGGCTTAAGAAAGATATACATTCATCTACATTTCTCATACTCTTACTTGCAAGAACCATTCAGCATGCATCATGATCAGACTGAACTCTGTTTCTTGCTGGCTTCCCAATCTGTAAACAATCAATAGGAGGAAGAGTAGGAGTGTTGAGCTCACCAAACGTCTGCCAACAAAAAGGATCATACATATGATACCGTTCTTGAACCGGCCTAAGCTCTATTGCAGTTAACTGCACATCTACGCAGGGGAAGTTATCACTGCAAGCGAAATGAACCGGTTTCACGGTATAAGTGCCTTTGATCCTCTCGTAAGTCACTCCTTCAACTGCAACAGCTGATGTCTGGTTCTTACATGTGGTATGGTCACAGTAGAATTGGTCTATCACTATTGGAAGCTGGACTTGGTTGAGTTGAATGTTCGAGAAGAGTATCCCTTTCACTGATCCTATTCCTCCTTGCCATGTCTTGATCCTGACGCCTGTCATCGTGTTGTGCATGGCCACGTCTCGCACTGTTATGTTGGAGACACAGGCTTTTGTGCTGTCTTTACCGAGACTACCAATGCTGATACCATGACCCGGTCCACAGTTCACGTTGTGTATATATACATTTGAGCAACCCGTTTGGATCGAGATGCAATCATCTCCTGCACACACACGCACACACATCAAGAGGAGAACATCATTGAAGATTCAAGAACTCATGAGGATTCAAGATTCATACCGCAAGAGAGTGTTGTGGTGTGAATGAGGACATCTCTAGTGTTCTGCAGGTGAATCCCATCGGTGTTTGGACTATCACCGGGTGAAGAAACGGTCATGTCATGTACCAAAACGTCTCCACAGTTATCAAATTTGAGGTGACATTGAGGACTGTTTTGGATCGTTATACCAGACACTTCCACACCAATACTCCCATAGAATCTTAGTGCCTTGATAAACAAGAAACACATAAAGTAAACAACAGCTTCACAAATCCAAAACTCTTTTGTTTTTCTTACTCACCGTTGGTTTGATGCTAGGCATTTTCAAATCAAACTCACTTCTTGGAGGGTTTGGTTGAACAGAGTTGTTCAAGGGAACGATGAGTTTGGTTTCACCATCAATGAAAGGGTAATCTTGTTTCCACCAACCAGAGCCTCTTCCATCAATCACACCTTTCCCTTGTACTTTAATTCCTATCAGCTTTGTGAAATCAATCCACCACATCAACCCTTTTCCCCATGACTTTGAATCCGTTGGAGCTATAATAGTACCATCAAGCTGTAGCCGCACAAAACATTTTTTAACTAAAGAGAGACAGTTTTTATCTATTCAAAAGATCAATGCTCACCTGAAACACAATGTTTGGTTGACAATAAGGACCAGAGAATGAGATTGGACCAACAAGGAAAGTGTATTCTGGTGGTATGATCATCATTGATGTTTCCACTTTGCAAGCAGCTGCCCAAGCCGCTTCAAATGCCTGAAAAAAACATTATGAAACTCTGTTAATTACCCTAATCACCATTATTATAATTGCTTATTAAGGCTTGGTACCATTTGTAATCTGTTTATCCTTTTCTTTTGGCGCAAGTTAACATTTGAGATAGAAATTTTGTAAAGAAAATTTTAGCGTGACTTTACTTTACAGACACAAACCTTTTTAGCTGTGTTCTGTCTCGTGTTCTGTCTTAGTGATCTCTCAACTGTAACTTGTCTTTTTCTTAATATTCATGAAAATGAAATATAAAATGCTCTAATTAATCAAATACTACCACTAGGATTGAAAACTGTACGGATAATGATATTGATGAGCTTTTTAATTTACTTTTAATTAATTTATTTATTTTACCTTAGTGTCATCACATTTGCCATCACCCTTTGCTCCAAAATCCATCACATTAAAGACCTGAGATTCCTTTAGCCGCGGAAGAGACGGTGGTTGGACTTTTGGTAGTTGTGAAGCCACCGGAGAGTTATTGTAGTCAGCTTTTGGTGGTGTTTGCAGCTTTGGCTTCTGTTTAGGTTTAGACTTGTGGTGATGACTGTTCCCATGGCTTTTTGGTTTCTTGCTTGACAAGGAAACAGACAAGTTAGAAGATCTTTGGTTGTTATGTCTCCAGTGTCTTCCTCTTCTAGCAATGCAGGTCTCTAGGGTTATAGACCAGACCAAAACCGCCAGTAGCATCATCATCGTGATGCTTCTCAGCCTTAGACTTTTTCTCATAATCATTTTTTTGTTTGTTTGTTTCTCTGTCTCAATGAAGAGAGGTTTGTGGTGGTTGAGACTTTGAGGGTAAGAGACTTTGGTTTCTTTTATGTTGTTGTGGGTTTAAATTTTAGAAAGAGAAAGTTTTGGGGGGATTTAAATAAGGGAAGCAGTCCAAGAATAATGTTGAGACTTGAGAGGCTCACGGGTCTCTAAAATGGAACCAATAGAGTTCTTTAATTTCCATATTGTGATTGACAAACTTATTTTTCTAAATTACTAAATAAACGAATAAGTCTAAGCTTATTATGTGTTACCTATATATGATAATGAGACCATAATATACAATTTTAGTTGGACTTTTGTAAAATAGAGATGATATTAACAGTGATGTAAAGTTACTACTCGTGAATTAATTGAAACAGAGATAGTTTTTCTTCGTGGGTAAAAGCTCCAAACGGCCAAAACCTGAATTGCATTGTGAATAATTACTGGTCAAGGGCTGTGTGTAAGCCACCTGGAGAGTACTCGTTGGTCAAAAGCTCATCTAATTTGGTTGGGAACATGGATAGCCAAGAGTTCACATAATCACATATATACAAACACATGTATATGCGACCCCATGAAGTGTATGGGGATACTTGAAATGAGGTGCATTTTCTGTTTCAGGATCTTGCTTTATTTTTATTTGAATATATACAATTAGATCGAAACAAGCATTGAAGCATGTGTGTGTAACGTAAGCGTGTGTTGAATCTGTCGTATTGGGACGATAAGAGTGTCGTATGTTTTTAACATTTGCTCGTGTACAAGTTCAAGAGGCCATGTACAAAAGAATAACTGATGTTTCTATAAAAATACATAGGAATGTGATTTTGCAATCAATATTTCAATCATTATCAAGAACATCATACTAGAGAATAGAGAGAGGACCAAGAACATATAAACTTTCTAGAAGGAAAAAAAATCTAGTTAAGTAAAGATATATTATAAAATCTGAAATTAGTAAAAAAAAATATTGATAAGAAAATTAAAAAATTAAAAAAATAAAAATAAAAGCGATGAATAATGTGTTACAATTCCAATTGAATAATCCAAATACAAAACGGGGATAATCAAAATCTTAAAAATAGATTTATAAGAAAGAAAAAGGGATAGAGTTAAAAGTTTGTTGAAAAATATTTTGTCTCGTTAGTAATATTAATAGTTTAATTTATAAAACATATATATATATATATATATATACTCGTGAGTGGGTCTATATGTTATCAATTAGAGGGCACTGATTGTAACATATCTTTTAGCACTCACATGCACCACTTCACGGGCATTGTTTTTTGTATTCACAACACCTCCAATTATTAGGACTTATTCCATTTTATTTATTCATATAATGTTGAATCTAACCTAGATTAAATTTCATTTACTATTCAAGAAAAAGGCTGCTATATAGCAGAAATAGAAAACAGAAAATGACTTAAGCTTTTCTCTTTACGTCCTCATAGTTGTATATGCACCAACTATGCTTCGTCGCAGGGGTGCGGTCTGATATTTTAAAATTTTCATAATGTCTAACGCTCAAATAAATGTTCTACGTATAACTTTTTGATGTTTTAATTCTTTTGTATGCTCTGGACCGGGTCTCGGTCCTCATATTAAGTCGTGATATAAGTTCCATATAAGATTGTATAACGTATATTACACTAATTACGTTATATTCATACTAGCTACGCATTTTTTTTCCTCGTTTTACTTCGATCAAGGACTGGGTCTAGCCAAAAGGATCGTATTATGCCACATGCTGTTATTGTAAGCATAAACCACCTTTAGAGCATCCACAACCCTAAAACTCATAGGAGTCCTTAATAAAAAGGATATTTCAGATTTGGTAAAGATAATTTTGATTTTTTTTTTTAAAAAAAAAAGAAAAATAAGATGGCCATTCACAGGCCGCCACATGGACAGTAGGGCCCGTGAGCAGTGAAGAGATCAATCCTTAAGAAAGGATTTTAAGAACTTTTTGTGGCACAAACTCTAAGAAAATTGGACCCCCCATCTTGCTAAGGACTCCTTAAGAGCCTCCATTGTGGATGCTCTTAGGATTCAGAAAAAGCTTTGTGCGCTCATAGTTTTATAAAATATTATTGTCTTCCAAATAAAACTAAGACTAATGAATAAATACAAAAGAATGCTCACTTCAACTGTTGTAAGCTGGAAAAAAGGAAGTTGTTGTTTTGTCCTATAATAGAACTCTCAAAAATGAATAAACAACTGTTTTTTTTTTTTTTGTCAACATGTTCTATTTCAAAGAGCCTAAAAGGCCACATACAGAGGGATTTTAAAGTCAACATTGGTCCAGTTTACAAACATCATCGAACAGAAAACACACTATTACACTAATGATACATGCAATAAAACCACGTGTCTTCTACCAAGAAGAAACAGGACCACGTGGCATCTGCTTGGGAAGGGATCGAGCAGCTTCCACCGACTTCACAGACTGCCGGACTCCGATGTCTTCTCCGCCGTTGAACCACTAGCTCTTCCACTATAGTTTGCCACCATTAAAAGGCTTCAAATCACCTCTGAAACTTCCCTCTTTTGCAGATCACCATGGCATATGACCTTGTTCTTCAAACACCATCTTCATGAAACTCCAGGAAGGATGAACGACATAGAGATGTAGACCAATCGCTGAGACATCCGGAAGGACCCCAACTCTTCTTAGATCTAATCTTTACATCACCAAAACACTCCCAATCTCTTGATTAACAACAACGAAATACTACATGCAGAGCCCAATATATTGGCCATAAATCATGTAGATTTATATTCAATTGAGGAAATCAAGCTAAGATGAGGATAAAGAACAACGACGTAGCTTTGGAATTTTAAATGAAAAAGCAAAGAGGGCTTGCCGATTAAGATCGGATCTTATTAATTCAAACCAAATCGGTAACCAGTGATATACATGCGTAACAGATCCGATATTGGTTTGAAAATACACACCAAACTCGTCAAAACGATAAAAAACAGATCGCCTAGCGAAGTATTTATCTGATTAAACAGAAGTTAATATAGAACATCAGAAAACAAAAGAAAAAAGGGGGTGGCAACCGGCGACAAAGCGCCACCGGCCGCCGGAGATCGATTTTATTTTTAAGAACTTAGAGAGAGGTTTGAGAGTAAAATCTAGAGAGAGAGATTTTTTTTTTTAGACTTGAATAAACAACTGTTATTTATTTAATTATGGTTTTCAGAAGTATTATTATAAAATGCCATAATAAAATATTGATTTACTAATACATATTCTGCAAATAGTAAAGTATCATGTGAATGTGATTCAACAGTCCTCTTCTTGACAGCCAAAACGCTGGTGGCTATCTAATATTTCTACAAAAAATATTGAGATTATTGTGACAAGAATATCATCACATGAAACGTTGATCTTGATGGTTGGTAAATAAGTATTAGGATAAATTCCAATGTAATCTTATATACTAACGAAAATCAACATGCCAATATTGCAATACTGTCACGCTACACGTTCAATTAAATATGCCAAGATGGTCAGAGACCAGTTACATGTTGGCTTCTTTATTGAGATTACAATTATTTTCAGTTTTACTTAGTCAGCAAATATATATAGGTCCAAATGAATCCCTCTAAATGACCTTCTTTTCGTAAAGATGTATCGAAGATGCCACTGTTCATTGTTGCATGATACGAACAAGTACAAAAGGTAAAATGGTTCTATAAAATGAAGGAAAGAATCCTGAAGAATCAATAAATCAAGGGTTGGCTGCAAAAAACCCCCTGTAAATAGAATCACCCTATTTATTTCCCCCTCAACTACCAAGTTCATGGCAAATCCACCCAAACTTATGATTTCTCTTTAGATCTCCCCCTAATGTTTTTATTTCCTCCTCTCTAATCCAATTTCAAAATCGAGACTTAAGGAAAATTAATTGCGTTATGTAATTAGCGATTGCCCATTACAAAAAAATCCAACCCGGCATTAATTAAAAAAGAACCCGACCCTGATATTTTTAAAAAAATCCAAACTGATTTGGGATTTTTATTATGGTTTGTCTATCTTCTTCACTCATTGATACAGAGGGACCCAAAATAATAACTGGAAACAGAGAGAGAGACGACGAGGAATAGAGAGAAGAGAGACTGCAAGAGAGAGAGAAGAAAAACGAAAGAGAAACTGCATGAACAAGAGAGGATGAGCAGTTCAACTTCATCTTCATCATCACAGATCAAATTTTTGGCTTCTGGAGAACACATACGAAGAAGAACAGAGTGAGAGGAAGAGACAGCGACGACAACGAGGAACATAGAGAGAGAGAGAGGAAGAACATAGGAGAGAGAGACGAAGAACAGAGAGGAAGAGAGCTGTGGTTGTTATAGCCTTAGGAGCTATGGCATGGCTTTATGGAAAAGCTTTCTAACTGAGAAGAGTGGGGAGAATGGTTTGTTTGTCTTTATGAATTATGTAAATTTGTAGGAGTTTGGTGGAACATGAATTTGTCTATTGTTGTTGTCTTGTGTAAAATGTATTTGAGTTATGTGGAACATGAATCTGTCTTTTATTGTTGTCTTTAAGAACATGAATCTATCTTTTGTTGTTTTCTTGAGTTTGTCATCTAAATTATTTGAGATAAGCTGGCACTGCACATGAACAAATTGAGAACAAAGAAGACATGAACAAAAGATGAGGTTGCATTCCTTAACAAGTTTTAACCAACAACAAAAGCCACTATTGGATAGCCATTTTCGAGTTTTAAACAACAACAAGATAAAAACAACTCAAAATAAACGTTTTATTTTTAGTAGATTGTAAAAAGTTTAGATATACATTAAAAATACTAAAAGTACTCATATCTCTTAAAATATCTCATAATTCATTTTTTTTAATTATGTCTCTGTATTTCATTTTCTATTTTAAAGTAAATCATTCTAGGGTTAACAAAGAAGGCTTGCTCTTTAGGGCATCCACAACCGTGGATTCCCCTCGGAGTCCTTAGGAATAGTGTTTTTAATTTTTTAATTATTTTTTTTTCAGATTTTAAGAAAAAAAAATTAAAAAAATAAATACCAACCAATCACGGACCGCCACGTGTCGTGAATAGTATAAAAATCGATCCTTATATAAGGATTTTTTTGGATGAATCCTTAACTTTTTTGATTATTTAATTATTATTTTTCCTAAGGATTCCGCTAAGGATCACCTTATGCAGCTCTGTTTCTCCCATTTAGGAAAACGGTTTACAGAATAACAAATGAAAATGGGTACTCATGTAGTTCATTAAGAGCATGATTATCTCTGGAATCCTTAATGGAATTCTTATTTTATTTTTTTGACTAAAACAATAATACTTAAACCATCATGAATCAAGACTTCAAAAACATATGCATAATACTTATATACATTTTGAAATAATATTAACAATAGCTTTTAAAAGTTGTAAGATTTATATAAATGTATCACTTACTTTCTGTTTTGTTTCAGGAAAAGAAGACCTGAACGCTAGAAGTTTTCAAAGACTTGCATACAGGACAAAACCCAGTGAATACATCACAATCTTTACACAAACTCAAGTGTCTACACGGCACAAGCAACACCGATACTTCCTTCACATTGCACATTTTGCATCTCATCCTCTGACTCCCCATGTTGTTGTTGTTGTTTGGATCAATGTACAATGAAGCTGCATCATCTATTTCGCTATCTCCAAACCCTTCTTTACCATGATCTGCAGCAGCAACCATATTGTTGCTGTTGTTGTTGTGTGACATTGCTTGTTGTAGCTTTGTCTTTAATGCATTAACCGCGGACTCATTGTACTTTGCTCTATAGTGCCAATTCTGAGCTTCCATCGCCACTTGCTTTATCCTCTCCACGAGCTCCTTGTTCTTCTTGTTCATGATATCGATCTCGTGGTCTTTCTCTTGAAGCTTCTTGCTCACTCCTCTCTCTATTGTGTTGAGAAAAGAAGCAAGCTGTCTTTGTTTCATATCTCTCACTCCTTTCGCCATTTGAGCTGCCTGAACCACACAAAAGTAAACAAAAACATTACAAAACAAAGAACCTTAAAACAGAGCAAAAAAACAGAGACGATCATGTACCTGGATATTTAAAAACTGGTCAAGCTCATCCTTTTGTATATCATCAAGTGACTGTAAGATTGGGGAAGCAGCTACAATGCTACCACTAGCAGAAGTCACTGAGGAGTTTCGTTCATCGTCATCATAAGACAGTCTAAGACCAGTGGAGACTAGATTCTCCTTGAGGGCTTCTTCTTGAACACCAACATTGTTATGAAGCTTATGTTGTCTTTGGATGTTACTAATGCTTTCAGCTTCCCTTCCTCTTTTGTTAGGACGAATCACTGGAAGGAGATTCTCGTTAGCAAAATAGTTTACTGGATCAACAGTGCACCCACCTCCCACTTCACAAAAAGAAAGACAAGATTCTCAGTTTCTTGAGTTGAATAATGTTTTGAGGATGGGACATAATGATAAACAAGAAACTTACTGGTTCCGAGCAAGTGAAGCTGATTAGATTGTGTGTTTGTCTGGTATTGCAACTGGGTCTGGTTCATAAAAACCGGTGGTACAGTGTTTCCATTGTTTCTCATTGACATCTTCTTCAATAAAAGTATACAGAAGGTAAAATATATGAGTTTCTCCGTTGAATTAGAGTACTAACAGAAGAAGAACGAAGCCTGCAATTAAGGAAGAAGAAGTCATTAGCCAAGACCAAAATATTCTAAATTTGGAACTTTTGATTCAAGATACCAACCATGACTACAAAAAAAAAAAAAAGACAAAATCTAAGAAAATAAAATAAAACAAAAGGAGAAATTATATATAAACTTTTTAGCATAAAGGACTATTAGGTTTCTATGATTATGAGTGATAGAGAGATTGATTGTTTCATAATTTAAAGCTGCATATGTACTTTTAGCTTATTGATATAAGGTAAAACTCTGAGAACATGGAAAGATTACAAAAGTTCAAACAGAAACCCTAGTTTTCCAAAACTGAGACCAGAAGAATATCTCTATACCTTTTTCAGAAGTTTTTCAGAAAATTTAACAAACCCTAGTTTCCTCTCAGATCCTGCATGAAGAGAAAAAGATCATCATCATCATCGACTCATATAAAGACGCTGGTCTCTTCTTGATATTTTTTTTTTAAAACTGATAAAAGAAATATAGAGAGGCAGAGACAAACCGATGATTCAGGATCTTGACAGGAAATAAGATGCGTTTGGTTGAGAGATGAAACGGCTATAGAAGAACAAAAGACTCTTATTAAATTAAAGCCACAAGAAAAGAAAAACAAAGTGTTTTCTTTTTTTAAGTAAAAGAAGAAGACAAAAGAAAGCAAATGAATGAATTGATGATGGGGTTTGTTTGTAAGCAATTTGAGCGGGTGCGATGGAGCGGGGACAGTGTGGTGATGAAGATAGTGGGGGTGAAGTTGGTTGCCATTTTCGATAAATAAAACTACTACACACTTTCGTTTATTTTTATTTTAAATTTTTTGAAAATATAATAATAATGGTTGATTGTATAGTAAATGTAAACACCACCAAACAAAAAGAAAAAAAGATACAAGAACCGTTGGTGCTGCTGCTTTCTCGTCTTTTCTTTCGTCGTGAGTTGTGTATCTTTCCCTTCTCATTACGCCAACTTTTCTATTTTCATTATTCTTTTTCTCTCTTATTTTGTGAACTCCTTATTTTTGTGTTAAATCTGAAAAAATAATAGGTTAAACTGACAAATGACAAACATATTCTTTTTTTTAACGTAGATAACAAATCTATGTTACGTAATTGACAAACATCTAAGTCACACTCACATATATAAGGCATTTTAAATAAAATATGTTGAGATGAATAATTTTCACCTAAATAAGCATCTAACGCACATGTATGATACTCGGCATATGCAAGTAAAACATTAGATTATGTCTTCTAAAATTTTACACAAATATAAACCTCAAAAATTATATAATTTTTTGTTAGTCTTAAAATTTTCAAGACGGGTTCTGCTAAGTCCACATAGCAATACATTGAATTCTGCAAATGTTGACAAAAACTATGGAATATGATTAATTGCATTTAGGCTATGAGGTATATCTATAATCAAATTGTGTGACCGCGTTCGAGAACAATAGTTTATTGAAACCGCATGATTAATACAATGGCGCGTACTGGCCATAAAACAATTTTGTATTTGAAAACCTCATTTTTCATGATCACACATGTCTAGTAACCAGACGATATGAATGTCGACTACGATAGAGACTCACCATTTTAAAAATGTATCAAAATAGGAAATATATATATGAAACACGGAATTATTTAATATTTTATATTTTATTGACGACAATACACGTGAAAATTTTCAAATTAAATTCTTCCCAGGTTAATACCACGGCGAGAGACATACATAACTCAAACTATTCCACCGATTAATCAGTGATCGACGAGCACGGTTGTTGCTATATAAATATGAAGAAAAAAAAGAGAAAGAAAACTATATATAAACCAGTCTTTGTCAATCTGATAATGTATTTATAGTTTTATATAATGCAAATATAAATGTGGGAATTCAAACAAATATAAATAGTTCCAAGACTAAATTTAGATAATGAAGTGTTATTTACCATTAACTAATAGCTGGTTGGTGAAAAAGTGTTTTTACCTCTTTATCAAAAATTCAAATAATATAAATAATTTTATTTATCGAAAATTGAATCAAGATGACATAATCTCTACAAAGCACTCTTTTAGTAGTATTAGCCAATTACTCGTTAGAGCATGTTTAATGCATATCTTTTAACATGTAGTTTTTAATTTTGATAAGAGACATTTTTTTATTTTTAACTAAAAAAAATTGTTTTTTAAATAAAAAATATAAAAGACGTATTTTATCTGAAAAATATAAAAAATTATCAAATCAAATTAAAAAATCCACCGAATTAAACATGGTATTAGTTTTAAACAATGTACATAGTTCATTCTGAAGAACATTGAACCCAAATGGCAAAAGAAATAGTTTTAACAAGAAAATATATATGTGTGTGAACATGGAGAGAGTGCGATATGAATGGAGATAAAATAATATTAATGAATAATCGTTTAACGTCAAATTCAAAGTGAGGACACGGATTTCAGAGTGGAGTGGGGGTAAGAATCATGACATAGTCAACTACTCTGTAGGGGTGTTTTGGTCTTTTTACTTATATTTGCCGAAATTCATGGGGCCGTAACGGAAGAAGACGGGATCAAACGAGAGAGTGAACGTGTCCGCCGTGATCTCAGTGTAGTAGCCGTTTTAAGTGCGAGTGGGTCCCACGTACTTGGTCGTTAGGCAAATATGGCGGGTAAGTTTTAGGCGGGGAAGAACCCTCTTTAGCCCTTTAGTAGTTGTTAGAACATTCGACTTTCTAGAAACTTGGACCGGACCAAACCGTGACACGCCAGGTTTGTCGGAGGAAACTCTTTTTTTTTTATATATAATTTGAAAATTATTGTTTTTCTTTTCTTTTTGAGAATAACAGGGGAAATTATTGTTACTTACTACAGTATTGAATAATCAGTCGTAATGTTTGTATACAATAATATGGAAAAAGAGGCAAACGGTGGGATTCTTTTTTAAAAAATATTGTAATTATATTGATTTAATTGACAGGTTTGTATTTATTTTCGTCGACAACATAACATAACATAAAATAGGAAAAAGTAATCATTTTAGCTGCTTACTTAAATTTTTAATAAACAATGAGTTCACTAATACTATACTGCTAACCTATCCTTAGTATATAATTTGAAACGATTAATTGTACTTAAATAAATTTGATTAATAGGGTTTGTACATTTTTTTTGTTAGAAATCATTACATACTTAAATATATTTGGATTTGATTATTGATGTATTATAGATGTCTACATTTTGTAAATGATTTGAAGTCAATTATTATGAATGATAAGATGTTAAGAAAATCAGTCCAAACTATTTGTTAAAAGCCATCAGATTTACTCGAGAACCCGTTTATTGAAGAATTACTAGACTTTTAGTAACCTTCTTAAAAGGGGGAATATCATTTAGATATGTGTTGTTGAAAAAGAAGAAAGCAAAAGGTTCTTCTAGTGGTTGCAACCACACCGACGCAATCAATTTATTATTATGTGTACTACTATTCTTTGTAACGTTACACGATATCCAACTAAATATTTGGTTGGAGATTTGTTATGTTTATATATACGATTTAACTTGTATGTCCCGTGCATAACCTTTGCTTTCCTTTCAAGTTTTTAACTGATTCTCTATTCATAGACTGGAAAAGATCTCTAATTCTTTTTTATATATAATTTTCTTGTACAAACAAAAAACTGGCTTTAATCAACTCAAATTAAAGGAAGGTAAGAAACCTTGAACCTTTTAATGTATTTCAGAAACTAATTTCATTCCAAGTTACGAGGATAATTTGCATCTATCATACTGTACTCAGACGTTGATGCAAGGTTCACTAACACTGTGATGTTTCTCCTAGCTGACTGGACTAGTATATAATTCTTGCACAATGGAACATAAAAAAAACCTAGTATTGTTTAGTCTCCCCTGGTTATGGAGTCTCTCATGTACAAATTATCTTCATATTATTAGAACTGGTAATATTAGTTTCCATATATTTGATCGTTGTTCAACTGTTCACATTCACTAAAGATATATTTGCCCTTTTAACCCTTGTGATGATAGTCTCTATTTTGCCTCTGAAATGTTTGAATCTCAAAAGCTCTTTATATCATCTCGGTTTATTGGAATGATTTTTTTCAGAATCTCAGTTAGGCAATAACGTAATCCTGAGAGCCTCATATATATATATACTAGTATTGTGGCCCACGCTTTGCATGGGCAAAGCAATATCTAATGATAATTCAATTTGAATGGAAGATGAACAAAAACATTTGGATGATTGTATCAAATTTTTATTTTGTTTTGACTTTTTCCAATTCAAACAAAAAAAAAATTAAAGAATCAAATGAAGTAAATATACAAACAAATTTAGATACCAAAGTTGCTTGAAATAGATTAAAATCAGAGATAAATAAGAGATAAAATGTATTGATATTTAAAGAAAAAATTAGAGATAAAACTTTTCTGTTTAGTCTGCACATTTTGGAAGAAATCAATTAATATAAATATATATATATATTAATCAAACCCAGAAAATATTACAGCCTGTTTGCATAGTATGACAATATAAAAGCTAACGTGATTTTTGTTGGCAGTTTCTAAAAGTAAAAGTTGATGGTTATTTAGCTAAAATAGTGGCAAATGGAAATTGTTACGAAAGTAATGGAATAATTAATTAGTTTTGACCGAAAAAGTTGTGATTTTCTTTTAAGTAACTGTTTTGAAAATAAAATTAAAAAAATTGAAAAGAAAATTGAATGACACATGTCTCTCATAGAATTATCAAGTGACTTCTGTTTTATAATATTAAAGATAGTTAAACTTTCAAATTGCCTCTATACACAAATTAATCTTGTCGTGTATGAATGATTCAAGTGGCATTTGGTTGGCCACACACTTCAAAAGGTAAACACTTACGACTACGAGGGACCAGTGATCAGTATTGTGACATGTTTGGATGCATATACCGGTCGAGGGTTCTGTTCCGGCATCGGCATGTATGAAGAAGCGGAATTTCATATTAATTCCAATTCAATTACATCGTATGTGATAATCTTTGGTTTAATTTAACTTCGATTCTCTTACAATAATCTAGTAGGACCGACCAAATCAAATTAAAATAACGTTTTGGAATGGGTATGGTTCACATTTAAAATTCAATTGTTTAGAAGAAGTTGAACCGAATTAGATTAGCCAAAAGTTTTTCGTCCGGTTTAATCGTTTGAATTTCACTTTACCTGTTTAAGTAAATCGATAAAAACGCTAATTAAAGCTTGGTAGATAATCTATTTCTCAGAAAGTAAGAAAAAATTTAACTGCGAAGCCAATAGTCAAAAGATTAGATTCAACCAAAAATAAATATCGTGATAAAGTGCAGATAGAGAAACTATCTTTTGCACGATAGAGAATCTATCTATTGAATCCTCTCCTCTGTTTTTAGCCCTTCACTTTGATCTCTCTTGGATAAGTCATTAAACACAATCCAACATACCCACGTGTATGCATGTATATCTAATCTTGTCACAAAAATATCTTCATGCATGTTTTTTTCCTATTCGTTATAAAATCATCATAATTCTCTTGATTTGTCTCAATTGGAGATCTACGAAGAAGAAGAAGACGAATCTTCAAAACAGAAGACAAGAATGTGTACTACTCATCATAATGATCAATCACAAAGCAACCTCCCTTGTCTTCATTGCGACCCAAACTCATACATTCGCATGGTACATACACACACATACATATATAGTTTATACATCTTTTGTTTGGTGTAACAATCCTCACCAATAGTGGTTGATTTTGTTAGGTTCAACATATGATAGAGAGGTGTATCATACTCCGTATGAATCGTGACGAATGCGTCAAGGCGTTAGACCATCACGCAAGCATTCTACCACTCGTTACCCTCACCGGTTAGCCTTTATAATCATTAAAAACATTGACATAGAAATATATATTGTCCACAATCTATATATATCAAAATTGTTTACTAGGGTTGCTTAAAAGAGTTCCAAAATGGTTATTTGAGATATTAGGGTTTCAGTTTCACGACGAGAAAAGGTATCTATATGGAGATTTAAAGAAATAGAGTGGAATATTCTGAACATTCTTGGATCATGCTGTCTATTTTTTAGACATAAAATCATAGAAGTCACAAATGTTTATGCAGCTCTTCAGCTATATATATACCATGCTCATATCCAGCAAGTACTGTGCTACAAAAAAAACAATAAAATGTTTTTGTTTTGGTTGCAGTTTGGAGAGGACTTGAGAGAGAAAATAAGAACTTCTTTGAAACGTATGAGGATTCCTTCTCTCCTGAGCCATTCTCAAGTAAGATTTTTCTGGGATCATATCGTCATATGTGCGTCAGTGTGTGTATTTCAATTGTGAAACATTTCAATTTAATGTCTCAGCCAACATCCAAATATTCAAGTCAAAATGTTGTTTGTAACGAGCTTTCTTGTTTGTTTTTGGAATCAGCATTATCAGGCGGATATGTTCGGAGATCGCCGAGGTTGGCGAGAAGGTTACAACAATGAAGACTTGCTTTAGGCTTCTAGATACATATGAGAAAAAACTTCAAGTTTTTACATATATATATATATGTAGCTGGTACACATAGATGCATATTGCTAAGATGAAACATGATCATGCTATCATATAGACTTTTTTTAATGTTAAAGCGTTTCTCTAATTAGATCAAGTATACAAATTTTTTTTTGTCGGTTATCCATTTCTTTATATCAAGTGTTGGTTAGACAAATAATTCCTCCGTAATAAAACACTTTTATCTAATCATATATGATTTACATGGAAAAAAATAAAATATCTGTTCCTAATCTTCTTCGCTTGTTGATTCGCTTGACCATTCTCGCTTCGGAGAATCTAAAATAGATTTGCGCTCACAATGCTATCTTGTAGATTTTGAAAAATATCAATTTTTGAAAAATTGACAAGTTCATCGGATTCGTAGTCATATCCACCAAGTTTGAGTAATTTGTCTTGAATCGGATCAAGGGGATGACAAGTTTTTCTTGTGTTATCTATATTTAGCATTGCTTATTTAGATGCAGTCTAGTCACTGAAAAGCTTGAAGCATATTCCTCCTTAACGCACACAGTAAAGCAGTTCTTTAAGTACTGGTTAAGAACAAACACAAAACCGAAGAAACAAATTACCTTAACCGGGGATGTAACAGATAACTGCGATTTATCTGAACACAACCGAGATTCCGGTTTAGATCGAATAAAAAAATCTTCCCAAACGACAAAGGTTTCGACTTTCATCTTCACAAGTCAACGAACTAATAAAAATCCCGACAAAGATCTTCCCTTTTTTAACTTCTGGGTTTCGTAGTGGTTCTATGAAGATCTTCGATTCGCTGAGACTTGAGAGGATGCGATAGAGAGAGAGAGTCTTTTCTCAATCACCAGAACAAAAAGGGTATCTTGTAATCCTCTGTTTCTGTTCTGTTATTACTCTATATAATCTCTTAATCTAATTATACATGATCTTGGTGAAGCTTTAGGACTCTATTGACTTAAGCCATGGCTGCTGATACAACAGCCTCAAGTTACTGGTTGAACTGGAGGGTCTTCCTCTGTGCATTAATCCTCTTAGCTCCATTGGTGTTAGCAGCGATTCTCATCTGGAGATACGAAGGCAAGAGAAGAGAACGAGAATCCCCAGGGACATTGTTCAAAGACGAAGCTTGGACCACATGTCTTAAAACAGTCCACCCTCGTTGGTTACTTTCCTTTAGAGTATTCTCATTTGTTGCAATGCTATCTCTACTCATTGCTAATGTTGTTCTCCTTGGAGGAGGCGTGTTTTACTTCTATACTCAGTAAGTTGTTTTTTTTAATCGTGTTCTGTTTCTGAATCTTTGAAAATGAGTGATAAAGATTTAAACTTTGTTGATGAAACAGGTGGACGTTTAGTCTGGTCACACTCTACTTTGGGGTATGTCTCTTTGTTGAGGTTATAGTCTTAGTTGTTCAGACACTGACTAAAGCCGTGATTGTTATTTTCTTGTCCATAGTATGCTTCGTTGTTGTCTATTTACGGATGCTACATCTACAATAAAGAAGGTGGTTGTGACACAGAGAGTTATACAAGTTTAGGTGATGCGGAACAAGGCACTTATAGACCACCTATCATCCTTGATGAGGCAGCAAACAGCTCAAAACCTTGTGGTACACATTCAGAAGCACCCGTGCGTGAACCAGCTGGTTTTTGGGTTTACATCTTTCAAGTCCTGTTCCAAGTATGTCTCTGCTAAATCATCTTGTTATGAGTGAAGACTGTACCATGCTATCTCAAAGCTTCAGAAGGACTTACAAAGTTTTCTGTTGTGACAGACTTGTGCTGGTGCTGTTGTGCTAACAGATATTGTGTTTTGGGGATTAATCTACCCGTTCACTAAAGGTTACAGACTCAGTTTTGTAAGTTCTTGCTCTTCTACTGTTTGGTATGTTCACTGAGTCGACAATGAATATGTTATCCCTTACATGTGTTGTTTTCGTTCGTAGCTCCGTGTTTGTATGCATTCTCTCAACGCAGGTTTTCTCCTCGGTGACACTTGTCTCAACTCTTTGGTAACTCTTTCAAAAATTGGTCTGTGGATACACGAGTCTCCTGCTTTTAGAACCTAACAGAAATCTTATGTCTTCCTCATCCAGCGATTCCCGCTGTTCCGTATCTCTTACTTTGCAATATGGAGCTGCATTTTCGTGGCTTACCAATGGATTATCCATGCTTTCAAGAATTTATGGTACACACTTTTTTTCACGAAATATTCACTCATTATCACGATAAAGTACTCATGACTTTCCATCTTTGTGTGAAGTATTAACAATTGTCTTCAGAGTTTTAACTTGTTAAGGGAACTTGTTTTGCAGGTGGCCATATCAATTTCTTGATCTGTCGTCACCGTATGCACCCTTATGGTATGTTCATAAACTCTTCACACTTAGTATGTTGTATCGTGTAAAGTATGGAATACAAATCAAACTCAGCTATAGGAAAGAGAGAACACTTATTGTGATCTTATACTAATGTTTGTGCAGGTACTTGGGAGTGGCAGGGATGCATATACCGTGCTTTGCAGTCTTTGCTTTGATCATAAAGCTGAAGAATTACTTGCTTCAGCATCACAGCTCGTGATAGGTTTGGGTTCCCTCTTCTGTCTGTTGAGACACATGAGGACTCCATGGTCTCAAGTCAAAACACAAAATCATAGAAACTCAAACCCTCTTTGTGGATAATAGGCTTTAATCAGAATCCAAAGTGCAAACGTTCATTGAGATCTTGACGTCTTATTTACTCAGGTTGACAAGTGTGTGCTTAAACTTTTATTCAATACCCTTGTTGTAAAGATGGAGACACAAAACTATTGAAAACTAATGGCACCAAAACTAATAATAACTTGAAAACTATTTTGGTTAGATGTTATAACAACAAATCAAAATGGTTGAAGAAGCTGAAACGTTGGTTTACAAGTTAGGTGGCTAACTCTGAAACTGAATGAACAACTAAACATCCACCAGCTTCTTCAGAGAGGAGTACCTGCAAAGTCTCTCATAGTTATCTTTAACATATAGTATATTATATTTTGTGATTTATGAAGTAAACCGATCATTTATAAGTTGCTACTATAAAAAGTAAATACAGAGAGAACAGAGTACTTATTGGTGAGCTAACTACCGAACCTCTCTCATCTCTCCTTTCATTCAATTCTCTCAACGGTAAGGATCCGCCATTTTTCAGGGATCTCAGCTTCTTCTTCAATCTGTATGCCATTTGCTAACATTCTTGTTTTGATTTCGTTCGTCGTGTTGCTTTTTCTTTTCTCCAGTTTCGTTTTGAACAATGGCTAGGAAGAAGATAAGAGAGTATGACTCAAAGAGATTGGTGAAGGAACACTTCAAAAGACTTTCTGGCATAGAGCTTCCTATCAGATCCGTTCAGGTTAGCTCCTCATTGTCCTAGGATCTTGTCCTTTTCATAGCTTACTGTGTTAGAGCATTGGTTTCTCCGACATGAGACAGAAGATCATTTGACGTTGCAGCACTTTGGTTCTTTCAATATATATCGTTTATGTTGCTTTCCTGTTCTCATAAAGATGCTTCATGTAACATGTTTATCCTCGTATGTATGTGTGTATAGATCAACCAAACAACTGATCTAAATGAACTAGTAGAGAAAGAACCTTGGCTCTTGTCCGAGAAGCTGGTTGTGAAACCTGACATGTTGTTTGGAAAGCGTGGCAAGAGTGGTTTGGTTGCCTTGAAACTAGATTTTTCTGAAGTTGCCACTTTTGTCAAAGAGCGTTTGGGCAAAGAGGTAAACCTTCTTTGAAAGCCATCTTTCATGTAACATTTTTTCACTTTTCTATCTATCATCTGCAGGTGGAGATGAGTGGATGCATAGGACCCATAACAACATTCATAGTTGAACCATTCGTCCCACACAATGAAGAGTTTTATCTTAACGTTGTCTCGGATCGCCTTGGCTGCAGCATAAGCTTTTCAGAGTGTGGAGGGATTGAAATCGAGGAGAATTGGGACAAGGTATCTTTGTTCTAATGTTTCAACAGTGTCTTCCATCATAAAGATGAAGTTTGAGTTCAGGTTCTGTTTCTTTCAGGTGAAGACAATATTTTTACAAACTGGTGCTTCACTGACACCTGAAGTATGTGCACCTCTTGTGGCAACTCTTCCACTAGAGGTAATCAAATCGTTCTGAACATGCCATAGAATCTGCACTCGTGACTTTGAATCGTAAAATTTCCACATACAGATCAAAGCAGAGATTGAAGAGTTTATCAAAGTCATTTTCACCCTATTCCAAGGTATGCCAATCATAGCTAAACCTTGATACAGATCAAGTCACATATACTGGGATATAATCTAAGCTTTTAGTCTTTTTTCTTTTGATTTGCTAGATCTTGATTTCACTTTCTTGGAGATGAATCCTTTTACACTAGTTGATGGAAAGCCTTGACCTCTTGATATGAGGGGTGAGCTTGATGATACTGCCGCCTTCAAAAACTTTAAGAAGTAAGTTTCACTAAGAGCTTAAGATCATTTGAGATGGTCCACCATAACTAATCCCTTGAAATTTTAGATGGGGAGACATTGAGTTTCCTATGCCATTTGGAAGAGTAATGAGTCCCACTGAAAGCTTCATCCATGGATTAGATGAGAAGGTATCATTGTCTAAACGTCTATCTCCTTCACCGTTCTTTGAACTAGTAAACAGATGTTTATATGACCCCTTTGTGGTTGCAGACAAGTGCGTCCTTGAAGTTTACCGTTTTGAATCCCAAGGGGAGAATTTGGACAATGGTAGCTGGAGGAGGAGCAAGTGTCATCTATGCTGATACAGTATGTTCCCTAAAGAATCATTACTGAGAGAACCTCTGCATTTTAAAGTCCATTCAACATTAAAGTTTCTTATCTAGGTTGGGGATCTTGGATATGCATCTGAACTTGGAAACTATGCTGAATACAGTGGAGCACCTAAAGAAGATGAGGTTTTGCAGTACGCCAGAGTTGTTATTGATGTAATATTCAGTTTTTTTTTACTCCTTACATAAGACTATTTGTTTCATGTGACTCATGAGTAATAAAAACACAATACTGCAGTGTGCTACAGCAAACCCTGATGGAAAAACCAGAGCTCTTGTGATTGGAGGTGGGATTGCTAACTTCACGGATGTTGCTGCCACTTTCAATGGCATAATCCGTGCTCACAAAGAAAAGGTAAGTCAAAAAAAAGCTTGAGCTCCTCTCTAAGCAAAACATCTTTTGTTATATATTGTGTAATTATATGTGTCAACAGGAGGCAAAGCTGAAAGCAGCAAGGATGCATATATATGTGAGGAGAGGAGGACCAAACTACCAAAAGGGACTTGCTAAGATGAGATCACTTGGAGATGAGATCGGTGTCCCCATCGAGGTATATGGTCCAGAAGCAACCATGACAGGTATCTGCAAGGAAGCAATCCAGTACATCACAGCCACGGCATAAGCTTCTCTCTCAGTACCTTCAGTTCCATATGTATTACCAAAAGCATAAGCTACTGAACTACTTGCGGTTTCTTGAAAACTCTTTTGGTTTGTCTCTCTTTCAGATACAAGTTCTTGAAATTTCTTATCATCGGGAGCTAGAAACTTAATACAAAGACTCATTAGCAGACATTGTCTGCTTTTTATTCAAAAAAAAAAGAACAGGAAAAACACACACACACACACACAACCATCTATATCACAATGTTCTATCTTACTGGTACAAAGTTTCAAAGATGATCTTAAACAAATCAAGATCTATATTACAACCAAATACAACTCGAAACACACGAGCCTGATGCCGATATATGACTTGCCGTTTTTGCCATTACCATAAGACCCACTCTCCTTTTGTTTTATCTTCTTGATTCTCATGGCCAAGCTAAACAAACTGTTGGTGAAGTGTTTGAAACTGAGGTTCCTCTGTCTCTTCCTTGAATGGCTTCTTCTGCATCTTATCTGGCGGTGCCTCTCCGGTTGAGAAAAAGTTTCTCATTACCTGAAGATTTTTTCCTGGAGGTTTTAATTTTTTTTTAAAGATTAGTGGGGTGAAATCTCTATCTTCAAGGGTTACTATATATAGAAACGTGGTGATAATAGGAGGTGATTTTGATTTTATTATTAGAAGGTGGAGGTGATCAGTATTGGATAATGATATGGAACCTTTATTTGTTTGGTCCAAGTCATAGTCACACTCAAAGTTTCCCACTTTCTTCCCTTTTTGTCAAAGAAAGGATTCGGTTTAAGCCGTTAAAAGTTTGGTGCTGCATCATCGCACTCATGAAAAAAATAAAGTTCTAGATTCTCATGTTTATTTGAAATGACAGTTGTGCTTTTTTTTAGGTTGTGCTTTTTTTTTTTCAGGTTATTTCTGAGAGAAATAAAAATAAGTTGTATATACTTTGTAAATGCAAGTGTAGCCATTCTGAAATGGATCATATACAACAGCAAAATGGTTGGTTCCACATCTTTTGGTCATATGCAATCATTTAAATCGATTTTTATTGGTACTTCAATTAAGTCATAACAATACTCCAAAGTTTTGCTAAAAACGTTAGATGTTATCCGACTTTGTGTTATACTTTTTATATCTTTTATGTTTAAAATAAATATTCTTTAGAAGAACAAAAACAATTTGTGAAATGACCAATGGTCGTACGTTGTTGTGTATTTAAGGAATTGTGCGTTCCTTGTATGATTCCATATTTTTTTCTTGTTTTTGTTATGCATGTATAATTTACCAAACAATTGCTATTTAAGATAATGCATAGTTTCATTATGTAACCAAAAAGTCAGCCCATAAACTTCATCAACATGCAATTGGGTTAAGAATTTAGTCAAAAAGAAAACATGCAATTGGGCTTTGGAGATGTGGCTAAGGTGCAGACATATTCATTAAACTTATTGGGCTCAGCCCAAAGCTTCAACTTTCTCCGCTTTGGTTCAATTGCTTTGGTTCAATCAATCGCACGTGAGAGTGATGGGATAATTGTTGAAATTGTGAAAATATATATCCAAATCTTTATTAGTATGATATTATTTATTTTGTATTTAATAGATAAACATACATGATTTTATTTTTAGGTTCTTTTTCAAAATGTCTCAGACTAATTAAAATTAGACATTTTAATATATAATTAACATTATTTGTCGAGGTGAGACTTGAATTGATTTTTGATGTAGGATTTGAATTGGCTTTCACAATCTCAACTTACAAGGATGAGGAATTAAATTCTAGTTCAAAACCTCACCAAAGATGACTTGAAGATTAATATGATATTAAAACAAAATAAAATATTATCATTGAAGTTCCTAACCATAGACTTTATATGCTAGGAGAGGTTTATCGAAAATACAATTTGATTTTCTAACCATAGGCACTAGATTATCATGATTTGACACGAACAAAAAATAGATAGAAAAGAATCAGATGTATTTATAGAATTTTAAATGAACTAAAGATGTTTATACTAGTGTAGGAAAACAAGAGAGAATAAGAACAATGGATCTATATCTATATAGACTATATAAATGAATTGCCTAAAGAATTAAAGGCTCAACGTCAATGTAAGTCAAAGCTGCTCAACTGAGGAGAGCGAGGAGCACGAGGAGATTGATTAGGAAGAGTCTGAGGAATCTTTCTAAAAACATGTTTCCTACAACGTTGGAAGATACTGTCGTATATTAGATCAAACTGCACTCCAGCTCTCTCTCTATTCACTATGAACGTTATGTGATCTGCTTCCACTATCTTATAGTACCTGCAACAACCAAACACAAAAGGTTTCCCATTCAGTTTCCACTTATTTGTAACATGTTATATAATATGACTCACTCACCATATCCCTGGTTGTAACGTTTGGCACTCAGAGTCGCTTCTTATGAACCGGCTAGGATGCTCCACTGGTAGCCTGGGATGCGTCATTGATATTGTGTTCATTGCCCCATCGTTCTCTTGCCACTCCTCGTCCCTTCATTTCATACCAAAACATTTTATCTTCTCTTAGAACAGTCTATCTACTTTTCAGTGTTTAAGTAAAAACGAAAACTAGTCCTGCGATTTCGGTTTTCTGAAACCGAACCGGATCATTGGTTTTCGGTTAACCGAAATCAAGTCTGAAATTAATCAAATTAAATTTCGGTTCGGTTATCCGATATTTTCAATTTTCAGTTTTATTTCGGAAAATAATCATGGTTAATTTCAGTATATATTTTTTTTAAAATAGGATATTTTCGGTTAAATTTGGTTATTTAAGTTATTTTGGTTAAATTTGATTATTTCCGGTTAAATTTGGTTCAGTCTTTCGGTTATTTTTGGACATTTTCAAAAAATAAAAACTAAACCGAACCGAACTAATAATTGAATCAATTTTCAAAACTCTACTGAACCAAACTGAACTCAAAACCGAAGATGAACCGAAAACCAAAAATTTCGGTTTGGACAAAATTCGCAGGGCTAGCGAAAACCGAGTAAAACAGAGTAAAAACAAAGGAAAACAGAGTAAAACAGAGAATTGATCAAGAACTTCAAGAATGAATGTTAAAATTTGAATCATTCTGAGTCTTGTTGTGTGTTACCTGTAGCCTTTATAGGGAGGAGAAACATCTTGAGGGAATCTCCATTGGCTCATCTGAAAGACGCGGAGGAAGAGCATAGGGTGGATGCCAAGAACACCTGAAGGGATAGTCATGCCCATGATTCTGCGTGTGCGTTTAGTCGCGTAGCTGAAGTAGTAAGTGTTTGGGAATGTCTGGAGATTGGAGTTGAGACTTGTGGAGCCTTGGATCGTCAGATCAGGTAAGATCCAATCACCAGTAGCAAAAGGACCTGTGTTTCCGACAAGGCAATCAACTAAACCTCTCAAACCGGTTTTCTTCCAAGACATGTTGAAGTGATCAAACCCGAAACTGTAGTAAGTCTTTAGCCATGAGATGTCCAACCAATCATACATTATCACACCTATACGGCATAGCTGCAACAGAGATATCGGTTTCATGCCAATTCCATCTTCTGTCCTGTAATAGTAACAACAACATGAGAACATTTACATATGCTTTCAAGATCAAACCATATTCTCAAAAAGGCAGAAACTGACCTCATGCCATCTAAGTAAGTCCTAGTGGTACCATTGAATGCTCCGGACAATGATGTCACACTCAGAACCCAGTTCTCATTAGTTTCTTCAAACCCTTCAAATGCCTAACCATCACAGTTTCAGACACATGTGTTAGCATCAAATCATTCAACCCAAGAAGACATTCTTTCATGGATTCAACTTCAGACCTTATCTGCAAGCATTTGCTGCAATACACGCACAACTTGCGCACCTGCTGAATGACCCACAAAATGAATAGGATGATCCTCATCCCATTCAGGGTATTGCCCTAAACACACACACACACATATGCCAAAGTCAGATGTACATTTAATCTAAAACCATTAGTCTTTAATGAGAATCTCAGATCAAAGCCTAACCTTCTCCATAGTCTCTTCCAAACCGAGAATGTCCACAAGCTTCACTATGCTCTTCTCCAAAATCAACTCTTCCTCCTTTTAGGTAATAGAATAACTCCCTTGCCCTGAAAGCCATTGCCAAATCAATAAATATGCATAAAAATTCAAATAAAATCAAGATCTCATACCTATCATAGATGCTTGTTAAGGATCCCAAATCAGGAACAAGAACCCTCTCATCTTTCTTCTCAGCACCAGCAAAGTATGACAATCCTCCTAATCTCTGATCACAACAAGATCAAACCTCAATACCAATAATCTGGTTGATAAACAAGAAGAAACAAAGTTTGAGTTTTTGCATTACCCCTTTGCCAAAACCAAAGATCCCATGAACCAACACAATAGGAGGCAGACCTTCAACACTGCTTTGACTTTGACCATCCTCGTTGACATCCACATTTGACTTGAACAAGTAATCATTCACGTTCTTAGAAATATCTCCGGCCACGGCCGTGCTGAATATATAAAACCCGTAAAGCAAATGCACCATAGCGCTCACGACGAGCTCAGCGAGTTCCATCCACAACTTTATCATCTTCTTCTTCTTCTTCCCTCAAGATAAGAATTGAAAACAGAGTCCCCGGAACAGGGGAGGGAAAATGCAGAGAGACCCTCGTGACCTTTCTTCAAAAGAACATTAAAAGGATGATCCTTTGAACATCAAATGAGAAAACTTTTGAATATTCCCGAGAAAGTGGCGTCGTCTCTCTTATTGATCAATTTTTTTTTTGGAAAATTCTTTGTCATCCACTTGTAACTGCCCACCTCTCACCAAACAGCTATTTCTTTTCTATTACAGAACAATATAATATGATTTATTGACCAAAAAGCAATAAAATATAATTCTTTCTCCTTCAAAGTTACAATTCTTTTAGCTCAATCGCGCCATCTGCATGAGTCTAGGCCATTATAGTCTTTTGAGAATACATATATATATATATATAATAAAAGTTAAATTCTCTGCTTTAATGGTATTGATTATTATTATTATTTTGGTGAATTGTGATTGGTTAAGACAAACGGCGAAGTTCGCTGGATCGGCGCTGGAAGGTTGGTTAATAATTTTCCAACGGTATCTTATGCTGTGATGTAACCTTATCCGTTTAATTATATAACGTATCGTCTGTTTAAGCGGTAATTTAGTTTACTATAGCTTTCTAAAATAAGAAATTAATTCCTATGGTGAGAAAATTATCATATTTAATCCCATATCCACAAGTTATAGGTAGGAAAATGGATAACATTATGAAACAATCACGCAGATTTGGTGTTTTGGGATTATAATTTTTCAGTTGTATTATATCTTAGCATGGAAAGAGTTCCATCCAAAACATATTAAAATCGATTTATCTGAATTAAAAACTAGTCATACCAATAAATACCAACAAAACGCCATATTTAGTCACCAAATGATGTTTATTTATTTTATGAATATATAGTAGAAGGGTTTTAAATAAGTATGGATTTACAAGAAGGATAATTATATGAAAATAAGTTAATCACCAGTCATAACATTTTTGTTTTTTTTTTAATGCGTTATTGTAGAGAATAGGAAAAAGCTTTTAATAGAAAAGAAGGTAGCCTCATGTGGAGGTTAAGTATAATTGTGGACTCTGTTGGCGCTAGAGAAGGTTTTGTTCTGTATAATGTGGAATTTATTGAGGAACTAATGCACATGGCTTTGTAGGTTTTTTTTTTTAAAGAACTCAATATTAGCAATAATAACGCGGAAAATAAAAGTGGTTATTTAATTCGTTCAATAATAATATCCAACTTTTCTTTCCTTTTTAGGCAAGTTACAATCATGTTCCCGCAATAAAATAAGGAGATTCAGAATAATGTTACGTGGAGTACTCCCACTTGTTATGAGCATTGAAGTTTTGTGGATTCCAATATAGTTTAGGGTAATAGTAAGTGAGTATGGTCAAAACAAAATGTCACAATCTTGAACTCGACTCTGCATAGTCACGCTCACGTTCTACCATGAAGGCAAACTTCAAGTAGTCTCCTGCTCGACCACTGAAACGACAAACAGTTTTCTGTTGCACTCTACTTGAAGAAGCTACGAGAAAGCAAAAGCTGAAGAAGCTTTCAACCTCCGATTACAGTTTTTTTTTGCTTTACATATTAACGGTAATACCACATAATGTTTTTGTACTACACTTTTTTAATCTATATGCTTTACACTCTTTGCTTATAGAGTAAAGAAGAAGTTCACTGACAAATAACGTAACGTATACAAATAGAGAAGTGGTCGGAGAATTTGATCACACTTGTGGTCGTGTCTGGACGACATAGAGCTTCCCGTCTCTGATCACACCTTCAATGTCCTGTGGAGTTCCATACAGCTTCTCGATGGCATCTCCTGCGCGTGCAATGTCTGAGAGGATCTTTTTCTGGAAGCTCTCGTCAGTGATGAGAGGATCCGTTGTGTAATCGAGCACAACTTTGTCTTCCTCGTCCATTGGTACACTTCCAAAACAAAACAGGAAGGAGAAGTTTCATTACTTTCAAGTGCTTCTACAATGATGAAACTAATACAATGACAAGAGGTTTTGAGTTTGCTTAGGTTACCTGTCGTAGAGACCTGCACCTGCATAACCTTCGAGATCTTCTCCGTTAGAATCGGATCTAAAGATGATGGAGCGTCTTATGAACAGACCAATCGGTTTGCTCGGGTAACCTAGCAACTAATTGATGTTTTAAAAACCTCATCAGCTTGAATCAGTTTAAGAACACAGTTTACACAATATATTAAAATAGTGGTTTAAGTTTTAGTACCAGAGGCGAATCGAGATTGTTTTTCTTGCAGATGAAACTCAGAGACCGACCAGGATATGCACCTACAAGAGTTTCACCAAGGCCTTTAACAACCTGAAACCAAAAAAGGAACAGTAATATGAAGTTAGCACCATTCACAAGGGTTTAGGAGTAAAGATGAATATGAAATAAGGATTTTTTGTTTTACCTCAGCGTAAATCTCTGATGAGTCTCCAGAAGATGGGTTAGTTGTGTGAATGACGAATGCATAGTCCGCATTGATGACTTCTTGGACTAAAACAGCCATGCAGAGATAGTCATGATCCAGTTTCACTTTCTTTGTGCTGAAGTATGCTCTCTCATTCCATTTTGAAGCCCATACCTGAGATTTAAGTAGCCGGTTAGTGAGATTTGACATATTAAAGGTCAAGCAGCAATGTAGGTTACAAGTTACACCAAGATTGCAAAAATTCAGTCCTTAAAAAAAAAAGTTAAACCAAGATTTGACCTTTTTAATGGCTGTCCAAGCTTGTTCCCATCTCTGTTCACCTTCATCACCTGGCCATGGCATGTCAGAACTTTTCATAGTACTTTTTAGTTCTTCAACCTGAGCACCACCACAATCATTACATTGGCACACTTAGCAAATCTCTACATTTTACCACATTAAATTAGCTCTTTTAAATATATGCCCTTCGATTAACATTTGAAAGCATCAAGCTAAATCAATGGCATCAAGAAGATAACACCCATACTCAAGCAATGTAAAATTCATCAATGAATAGTTAGTTGTGTCCCACGGTTCCAACAAAAGAATTATATGACATACCAGTTCTGCGGGTGCAACTAGTCCCAACACTGTCTTACGGATTTCTCCGAGTGCAGCTTGGTCTCCCTCATCAAGACTTTTCTTCAACACTTGCAATTTCTTGCTCACCGCCTGCCACATGAAGAGGGCCAGAGAGAGTGATTCGGAAGTAGTTTAAGGTAATCATGAAAATCAAAGTCTCAAGATATATTTGGTTTTGACAGCGACAACTACATTATAGTCATTGGCCGTACACACCAAAACACCATGGCTTGTGGAGAGACCTCATAAAAGATACGTACTAAGAAACTCCCTAGAAATCCTAAGAAGTATTGGAACTTTGCAACTGTACCTGATTCGCCTTTTCAGAGAGAACCTTCTCAAAAACACCAAATGGCAGCGCAACTGAAGTTGGGATACCAACCCAAGAAGGAACTTTCCCTTTCAGATATCCAATATTCCTTGATTTGGCACCAACCTAGAAAACATAATGGTAAGTGTATCTTTACTATACAAAGACCAAAAAAAAAAAAAAAAGATACAAAGATGAGGAAATAAAAATCCAATAACGTTTACACACTAACCAAGTCATTTGTGAACTCCTCAGATGATATAGCATATCTACCCACAAACTGCTTCTTGACCAAAGAAATGCTTGGAGGGACATCTTCTAAGCTGTCTGAACTTTGACTTGAAAGTTCATTCTCGTTTACCTCTCTGAGTAGAGCCAAAAACAAGTAAAAGAGTGAATTAAAAGAATTCAACATAATAACTATCAAGCACAAAACAAGTATAATCACCTATAGACCACATCTGCAGAGGTTGGTTTTAAGCTCAACACTTTCCCATCCATTGCTTGGAGATCAGATAAGATACCAGAGTCAAAACATGTGGCAAAGCAGATCTGCAAGTGGAATCCAGACAAAAGTTGAATGAACAAGCCACGAGAGCATCAATAACCGTTAGGAAACATGGTGAAAGTTTTTTACCTTTCCATTTCTTGCTCGTACAGAAACATGAGATAGTACATCAGGCATGTCAGGTGTCAGTACTGCAACAGCACCATCAGGAATTTCCTCCTCTCCTCTCACTCTTTTTGCAACTATAATCGTAGGTCTGTCATAGGTTTTGTTCTGTACAGTGAGTAATTCATCCACAACAATGACATATCCAACCACCTCTACAGGACTTATAACCTGCCAACTGATCAAAAGAAAGTGAAGGTACATTAGATACAATTTGCCACAAAACCATAATAATCATTCAGACAATTGTTTGGCCATCTAACCTTCCCAAGTTGGCAGTCTGCCTAAGAACTGGGTCAAGTCGGTTAACCAGTGATGACAACGCTGCTGCAGATCCAGCTCGAATGATCTCTTCAGTAAATATGCTAACCTGTTTTACATGGTTCGAGGGAATATATATAAATAATAGATGAGAAAGAACGATGGTTTTAGTCAGAGGAAGTGTAGCTTACAGCCCATTGATCGACTCCAAGACAAGAACCAAGATACTCAGCCGATGGTTGCAAAATTTCAAGGTACCTCTCAGCTTTGCTTTGCAGTGCCAGTCGACTTCTGTCAAGAACAGATTTTGCGTACAGAGCCCAATGATCTTTTTTGCTCTTGAACATGTTGAGGGCAAATTGCCATCCCTGCAAAACCAGTGGAATGGAATCATGCATCCTGTTCAAATTTAGGACTATGGACCTTTAGCCACCAGGAAGAATTAGAGGCAAAGTCACTGAATATTCACCTTCAAGCAGTAGATAAGATCTTCATTGTCATCTGACGAAAGGGCAAGATTTTCAAGAACGAGGCTGATGAAGTACATAATTTTCTGCAACATAAAATCGTTATATAAGAAAAGGAGAATCTCGAAATAGAAACGAAACAAAAGAAGGATATGAAAATCTTGGCACATTATGTTGAACAATAATTTACCATGACGAGGAATAAATCCATTTACCTCAGGTCCAGCATCATTCAATTGTTCATATCCTCTTTCAATAGCCGTCCTGACAGTAGAATCGAGAGCCAGGTCCAAGAATAATAAGTCCTTGAGGCGGTTATGAGACTTCAGCAGAAGTGGCCTTAGCTCTTGACGAGCTTCGAGCAAACTCTACATCAATATTGGTTCTCATGGTAAGTATACGATGTGTTCCCAAGAGGCCACATTAGTAACAAAATTTTATCGACCTAGTAGAAAGGAAAACATAACACCTCAAGAAGTGGCTCTACATTCTTTTCTTCAACATGTTGTAGGACGAAACGAAGCAAGTCCTGTTGAGGGAAATGCCAACACAGTTTAAGTTGTACTGATTTGACAGGCATATTAAATTCTTGAAATGTGTAAGGAAGATGAGAGGAAAGGTACTGGATATCCAGAAGGCAATCCTGATATAGGATTTATCTGCACCCCAACCATGAAACCTTCACCCTGAAGGACAACACAAATATTTTATTTGCCAATTCCAAGAAGAATCATTAACTGTAACTTTTCAGTATAACGGCATTACATCATCTTGGTAGCCCATGCAATTTTGTATAGCTGACTCCAGGTCTGCCCCTGAATGAACAGCCTGAACAAATTAAAGAAGACCACAAGTTACATGATTTCCCTTAGAAATTAGACCAAGTTTTCAGAGGAAAGGTGCAGCTAAATTTGTAAAAAGGGGCTAACAGAGAGTTGGGGAATCAACCTTTAAAGTCCTCATGTAGTGTCCAAGATCACGGAGAAGGCCATCTTTTTGCTCTCTTCTAAAACTTGGTTCAGAATGTATGGCACGATCGTAACTTAAGAGTCGCTCTTTGGTTATGCCATTGTCGTTCAAAGTCTTCCAGTAAACACTCATGTCAAAGTCACTTTTGACATAATCCATCAAAGCCTACATCAAGAGAAGTGTCAAAAGAAAGATTAAGATTGGAACCGGAATCATGAACCATTATGTTATTACGGTGAAACGTCAAATACCTGACAGATGACAACATCATCTGGACTAGTGTTGTTATGCAACTTCTGATGCCACTCCTCCATCATTCCACCCTTGCAGTCATTTTTCCTCTGCAAGCAAGACGTTTACTCACTCAAAAAAAGTTCACTAATCATGTATTTATTCATGTAGAGTTTTTCATCTTATTACCTTCATTGTTCATTCAGAAGTAAAATCTTTTTGAAAAGATTATGAGAAATCTAAAGACCAACCTGGATGACTAAAATTTCATCTCGGATTCGTTGCCCAACGTCTCCTTCACCACCTCTACCAACAGTAGACATTATCATTCGCAAAAGTTCTCTGTACTCTGGATAACTCGCATAAACTTCCTGTAGAACATCAGTCAACCTATCCTGCGCTTTGCTTATCTCCCTGCAAACAAAAAAAGTACTGAGTTGTGTAATTTACTGAAGGAAGCTGTAAATGAAGGTATATTTTGCAGATGTCAGAACAAATTAGAAGGCTTCCATATGATCTGCCAATTTCTTGGGGCTGAATAAGAAACATGGACAGAATCTAAGAATCAATTACTATCACATTCTTTGAACTGTACCTTGGCTTAACATTATAGTTTTTGTTCCACACAAGCTGTCTTGTAGCCATAAACCTCATCCAGACTAGGATCCCTGCAAATCCCAGTTGACCAGCATTTTTTGCCTCGTCTACAAGATCTGCTGCAATGTTGAAACTAGACATACGAAAAGCAAGATTAACCCCATCATTAAAACTAGACATACGAAAAGCAACTGTACTCGTGACCGGTTTGGAAGGGAGTTTAAGCAGAAAAAAATTTTAGCAGAAGGAATGCTTTTTTCAAGTCTAAACCACGAGAATAAGAACCAGAGTGCTTGACCATAAAGCTCACCGATGCATGAAAGACTTTTGAGCCTCACTCTCCAGATCTGCGATTTTATTTAGTAAATTCTTGGCTGTACCTTTTCCATCACCATAATCCTTTCAAATGAAACAATTAAAATTAAGTATCTAGGAGACAATAGACCCAATTAAAAGTGCTCTTCAGAAGACCAAGGAAGAGGAACCTTCTGAACATGTTTTTCTTCTTTAGCAAAGTCCACATAAAAGTCACTGCCACTATTTTTGATCCACCTTTCACCAGCCTTGAGTACAAACGGCATGCCCTTGTAACTGTCGCCTTCTATTTCTAGCTCAAAAGTTTGCACCTACAGTTTTGATTTAAATGAGGCTTTTACATACCATCTCTGGATCCAAATTCTATTAGGCTTATCGGTTATAGTAAATTCAACTAGTCATACCGGACTAGGAAGATCTGTTGAAGCAGTGGTGAGTTGTGTATCAACAGCACCACGTACTGGCAAAGAGTTTGGTGGTAGTATATCTGAAGGTGGGTCCTGCAATGTCAAAAAGAGACCAAACCAGAAATGCGATCAAAAGCATGCTCTTGTCTGATTGAGAAATTAAATAAATTTTTAAAAAATATCTTACCAGCCACTCTCCACCTTTTTGAGACAAAGCCCAGTGAAGGGTAATAGACTCTTTGTAATCAGTTGCCAAATGAATTTTCGTCTTTCCGGAAAGTTTAGTGACAAGAACCTTAATACAGGGAACAATGACTTGCCATTAGAAGATGATGCCGGATGCATATCTAACCCGAACAGAAATAGAAAAGAGAGAGCAAGATAGATACTCTCAACTGACCAAGATGGTGCTGCCTTCAAGCTTGAATGTTTTCTTGCTAAAGACTGGTGTAGTTTCTTGTTCCTCCTTTGCTTTGGCGTACATCTCCAGAGTTGTTAAGGCCCTTGGTTCAGTTGAGGATTTGGACTTTGATTCTACAAAATCAGCAACGTGCTTACATATAAGCTTATTCAGGTCCCTTCCTTTGCGCTGGATCTTCTCAGTGCTGAAATATTTTTTCTGCTTCGGTTGCTTGGAAACTTCTTTCTCTGACTCCTGTCCACTGGATGAAGACCCCTGAGATTTGGGAGAGTCACTAGTGTTATCTTTGTTCAACAGCTTTCTTCGAAGATCTTCCACTGAAGCACCTCTCATCATTTCCTCCCTTAGCTCTGTACGAGCAGCTTCATACTCCTCCTATTGACCAGAGACTAATTACTCGCTTAACTATAAAATAATAGATTGGATATATACATAATGTAGAGCACTTGATATAAATGCATCTAGATTCATACAAGTTCAAACAGATATCAAAGAAAAACATCCTTATAGATATGGACCATATGGTTTTATATGTACAAAGTCATACCTTCTCTTGCTCAGGGCTGTAATTTTGTTTACCATTACGTTCCCATCTAATATATGCTTGGATCTGTACAAGATCCTCAGGGACAGAAACATTGTGTTCCATATTCCTTTCAATGGGTAAGTTTATATGGAAGTTTTGACCGTTGTTTTTGTACCTGCATATGTTAAGACTTAAGATTATGAGAAACGACAATAACTTGACAAAATCAGGTAGCTCTCTGTTCTAATTTAAACAGCAAGAAGAAGAGAAAACAAACTCACCATTTGTTCCGACTTTCGTCAAATATAAGAAACTCAATAGCTTGTATGGCGTGATCATCTATCTCTAGTTTAAGGTAAGAACTGCCACCGGACTGTGAGTGAGCACCCAAAGCACCATTAGAAAATCTTAAGTTACACAAGTAGCGGTGTAATGTCTTATGTTTAGGAATGAATTTTAGAACTCACGTTCACAAATGGAGTTCTAAGGGCTCTGTTCTTGTAGTTTATAGTTCTATCCGGAGAGCGAGAAGGTAGAACCCATTTTCTGAAAAGGAAAATAAGAAAGGAAGTTAATGAAACAATGTGCCATTAGTAAGCTTCAAGAGACCCATTAATTAGCCAAGCTGAACATCAGTTGACGAGAACATACTCTTTGTTGTCACGTATTGCACCCCAGTGTAGAAGCAAGGAGTCACTTGTATGAGCTATCTGGATATTTACTTCTCTTACATTTGCAGAACTGACTTCAACCTAGTGAAATTACCATCACATGAACATTTATGAATGCAAATTGCAACAAGATAATATCCGTTTGTTTGTAAAAGGTTACACGTACCAGTAAGTCAATATTTCCGTCAAGATTAAATTTCTCTACTGCCTGCTCAAAGGATTAAACATGTTAGCATATATCAATATGATAACCATCTAATGCATTCCATCAATGTACAAGCACTACACTTATCATGTGCCTATGATCATCTGTTGTTGCAATTAGTAGTTTATAGGAGAAAACTCAGGCAAAACAAGTATGTAAAACTTTCAGACCACACAGAGCTGCATACCATTCATGTCCATGACAAGTTTTGAACATAAACGATGGACTAGTTGGCAACTAGTAGTTGCAACCAAATAGCATATTGCGAACAATGTTGATACTGGTTAAAAGGATCTCCTTAAGAAAAAGAAATGTACCTGAGAAGCAGGATCCATGGCAAGCACAGCTCGTGTAACAAGCGAAACAGGCCTTCCTGTATCAGTGAACAGCCTCCGTCCTGACTTTTGAAGACCTTTCCCGTAGAACTGTATACTCAGATTAGATCTGCAAATCTTCCCCAAAGCCGGAAGGGCAGAAGAGTTGAGCTTGGTATGATGTGGAAGACGAATCAAAGTCCGGTTAAGTAAGTTATGCACAAGGGAGTTACTCATACTTTCTTGTCACACTTTGATCTGATAAGTAAAGTAATAATTATATAAAGACGATATAATGACAAAAAGAAAAGAAACAATCAAGCTTTGCGTACATAGATGAAACAAACAAATAAGTATCTCAAAAGAAAAGAATCAGAACACTTTTGTTGTTCTTTTTTTGACTGACAATACAGTAACAGTTACTTGATGAGCTAATGGGAACAAGTGCAGTATAACACAGAGAAGAAAAGAATCAGACTTTCTTTCGTAAAATCACACAAGAACAGTCAGTCACAAAGAGAACATTTTGTACAAAGCAATCACAATAGCAACTTTAATCAACACGAAATTGAAACGGAAGCACCAATAAACTAGCAGAATCTTAAAAAAATTGTACCTGCTGAGCAAAAAAAACGAAACTTGTAATCTGAATCCACAAAAGAGAGATACTTTTTGAAAGTGGAGTGAGTTTCTTTCGCTCTTTGCCTCTTCTTCTTCTTCTTCACACACTCACGTGTAACGGAAGTTAAGACGGGGACACTTTATCTCCTGCGATTATGCCACGTGGCTCTTCGTGATTCGAGCGCGTAGGACGAACGGCACGGGGGAAGTGAGAGTGAGAGAGTCCAGTCTCGTGGGATTCTTCTCGGCCGAGATATTTTCATTACTAGTACTATTTTATTACACAACTGATATATTTATATTAATTTCTTTTTTGTTTTTGTCTTTTTGTTCAGAAGATTTTTTTTTTTCACAAATCTTCTCGGCCGTTCTTTTCACAAACCACGAACTTCAGAAGATTTTTTTTTGTTCTTTATATTTGTTAGTGTCCAAAGCCAACTTGTTCAATAATGTGCCTTATACGGCATTTTTTGTGTGGTGTTTCTGCAAAGAGCTTTACACATTGTGAAAAGATATACTATATGTTAACTAGCAAAAGGATAATTTTCTATAATGGTATATATATGATCTTTGCAACAACAACAACAATATAATGGTGATAGAGAAAAAGATAAACGTGGATATTTTGTGTTGTGAGCTTCTCCTTTTTTTCTTTTGGTTGTAAGATTGTTTTTTTGTGAATATTTTTGAACCCTTCCGTATCATATACCCTACTCAAATCAAACCTGGTTCTGATCCTGATAGTGTCTTAAGTTTCATGGACGTACTATGTTTTGCAAGGACCGTGAATATCATCTTGTTTAAAATTATCTTTTATCATTCAATTAACACAAATATTCTAAGATAGATCTAAAAAAATAAATTGTCTTCAAAATAGTATTTAAAGAGAAAAATGACCAAAATAGACTTTATTTAAGAGTGTCAATATATATTTATACATATTGGGTTAACTAATCTAGACTTAGAGCTTAGAGCTATGGAGTGAGTTTTTGGAAATGAGATTTAAAATTAGAAAGAAAAATTAAAAATTTTGAAAATAAAAAAGGTTTATTTTAATCATTTTTCATAAAATCTATTTTAAAATCTATTTTTATGACAAAAACTTCAAAAATATTTATTTGAGAGATTTGTCGTCCAATTAATAAGTTCTATCTTTTGAGAAATGTATGTACCCAAATTGTATGTCTATATGGTTCCAAATAAAACAAGTTTCCTTATAAAGAATCAAATCATATAAACATGCGATCCAATCGTTTTGTCCGGTCGCACTAGAACTGAAACGTGAGCATGACCTGACGCCAACTTGTATTAGATAAAAAATTTGAATGGTTATCAATCACATCAATTGAATGATTAGTTCTTTTTATTGTTTTGAGAAAAAAAATGAATAAATGTTATTTGTAATCAATCATCTAAATCAATGTAGACAACGTCAAGCAATTGCTACTAATTTTTCTCAACTCAACCGCTACATTCTGGACCGTATTAACTTGGTTCGTATCAATAAACCCTTCAACACATGCACCATAATCAGACACAGCCGCAGTTAAAAACGTGTTCAGCGCCATTACATCACGTTTCCTTATGCTTTTCCTCGCGCTCGCTAGATTATAAACCGCGTCACTAAGCGTCGCGTAACACGTAGTGATCGCTTGGTTACCGTTCTTGAACCTAGCTGCATCAGCTAGAGCCAGTTTCGTCTTAGCTTCCAAGGCTTGGATGGTTCTGTGCGTGGCTCGTCTTGGGTTCGTGATACGCTTCACTAGAGGTTGGCATAGAGATGGATATGCGGTGTGAGAGCACATGTTCTTTATACGTGATGCATCCACAACGTGGCTTGAAACAAGAAAGATTAAAACGGCGGCGGATGCGGCGACAACTGTGAAACGCAGCTGGAAAACGCCGCGTCCCGCCATTTTTATTTAAATATGTGTTAGTTTAGTTGAGAAAAACTTAGCCGAGGTTTTTTTTTTTGTTGAAACTCTTATTGTTATATATGGAAAATGTTTTTTTGGTGTGTTTGAAATGGTTGGTGGTGCGCGCTTTGCGTTTTGTATACAAAATGCAAATATAATCTGAGGTTTATCTTGTTTTTAGGGGATTATTATCTTCTAAATCTTTGTAATAGTTTCTCTCTGCCTCTGGTGAGATGAGCTCCAAGCCATTACCGTCTCCAAGTTGCATTAATGTCTATGTCTGAAAGTAATTACAAGCCCCTTTTTTAATAGAACCCTCTCTTTAGGACCGAGGGTTTCATATTCATCAGTCATGACCACAGTCAGTAGAGAAAGGGGCAAGGAAGAAGTATATATTTAGTAGTATTACACAAAAGCAGCCTCTTGAGACCAAACTCAAAAGAACAAACTGTTCATAATACTATTTTAAGCATTAACAAGATTACATCAGCGGCTTTTGGAGTTCCATCAACTCATGCCTGAACTCTGTTATGAATTTCAAGGAATCCTATGTTCTACTGAAGGTCAAAGAATTTTTCACCTTGGCCTGTAGTTCAGTCTTCTCAGTCACATACCCCGAGAGCACCATTGTTCAACCAGTGCTGGGAGTGGTGTCTGCAGTTCATAAACCCTTGTGTGTCTGTGTCATCTCATGCATTTACCAGGTCTTTGTGCTATTTTCTTTACCATCGGTCAAAATCCAGCTCTCTCCATCATCTTCTCGGCTCTTGCTTCGCGTGGATGTTTGGTTGAATGGTGTACGATATTGGCTGTGAGATAAGGAAAACAATCCACTTAACATCAAACCCTGACCAGCTCTCAAGAGAACTGCTGAGGTTTGATAAACTAAAAGAACATGAACCGTTTCTGATTTTTGACTCATCACAACAAAATTTGTTTTACCTGTGTTGTACTCGGCAATAAACGGCTTGCAAGATCATCGTTAACTGAAACAGGTAGAGGCGGCATCCGACTCATGATACCAGGCATCTCCTTCATGCTGCAGCAGAAAGTAAGAGTTTAGCAACTGAAGCTTTGATCATATAGAGGAAAAGAAGACCATTGACATGTCTCAGTTATGATATATGCTATTAGATGTACATACTCATTCAGAATGGCGCTGATGTTATTTCTTGCCTGATACAAGAGACTGATATTATCCTGCAGCTGTATACACAAAGTTAAGATATCTCTCTGTGAGTTCCATTGCAAAGGGACAACAAGGAAACTGGACCAAACAGTATCAATCTTCTCACGCAACTAGCCACAACGAATTGCAAAAACTAAATTACCTTGTATGCAGAGAGGTTGTATGAAATTTGACTAAAAGCTTGAGCGTTTTGCTGTAGAAGAGCCATTACTGCATCACTTAAACCTATGGCGGAGAGAACAACAAAGGTACCTATCTGATAATACTGATCTTTTTCTACTGAAGACCACAAAACACAGGAGAAGAGTACTAAACCTTCAAAAGGCATGTGTGTACTGCGGTAGTTATTGTTCATGACATATAAAGCATTTTGTTGTGGCACATTGGATAGCATGTTCAGTTCTGGAGATGTATCCACCACCTTACCATAGAGAAGCATGGTTTTTAAAACCAAGTTCAAACAAAAGCAAACCAAACACATATGAAACCAAACAATATAATAGCATTTATTCCAATGTCATAAAGATTGTTATTATACCCTCTATAACCATCCCACAACTTTAGATACTGATGTTAAAGTTATTAGATAGTATATTAGACAGACGAAAGGTTTAGGTGGACTAGCATACCTTCCTATTGGTAATGTTCTTCCCAGCACTATGTTCCTCTCTTTTTCTCCTTTTTCGCTATGAGAATAGATATGCACGTCTTAAGCCAACACAGCTTAGAGATAGTGATATAAATCTAATGAAAGATAAAATAAACGCAAACAAGCACTAATGAACAGAGAAACGAGTAGTTTTGGAACTTTCTGTTTGGTTGCATCAAATATATGATTGAAGACTCACAGGACAGATACATGAAGGAGATAATGATGATAAAACATTATATTTCATCAAATCATATTGTTTCACTTTATTATGCAAACATTTAGCAATATGATGTAGCCATATGTTGTGTGCAAAATAATCATTTAAAGAAACAACTCCTGTCACAGGAGGTGTTATAATCTCTAATCAAAGATAACATGCCAATATGAAATTTCCTAGGCTCCAAAAAAGTATAGGGATCCCTACCATCACCCATAAAAGCAAAATATCTTTTTCAGGATAATTGCAGACATCATTTTTTTTTTTAACTTTAGGCTTATTTCCTTTTCCAACAATTCCCTTCACAATCATGGACTCCAAAGCTAAAATAAAGACAGTTGTATGGCGTCAGCAAAACTTGTCATTTCTCTTTTTCTTTGCTCATACTTTACCAGTCTTTAGACAATCTTTACATAGCAGGGTGGCTTTTCATCAATAAAACCTATAGCTTTTTTTGCAGGACTTTATCTTTACCGCAAAGCACATATGCAAAGTTGCATCATCGTGCTGATTCCATCATATTCACCATTTGCTTTTTGTAACAGTGGTAGAAATATCCCTTGGATAACTACTTCCATGATAACCACATACCATTCGAACAAAAAAAAAAGGAATACTAGAAACTGCTCAGTATTTATCCTTGGTAGCAGTCTAGACTCTAAGAGTGATAAATTCTACTTACAAATAAGCAAAAGCACATGAACAACAAGAAGTATGCACACAGCTCAAAGAAACATAACCAAAACCATGAGAGCATTAAAAAACTTACTGTCATCCATCTGCACCTCAGAGCTACATCCCTTACAGTTTTATCTGGTAGAGCAGCAGCGATCTTTACATACTTTGAAACTTTGGGTTCATCTTTCAACCTACAAACGGAAAAATAAACATGTCACGCATGGAAACCAACAAAGCAACAACCTACATGGCTAATGGTCCCAAGTCCACAGATAACAAGTATGCATTGTTTTACACTACATGGAAGCACAAAGGCAATACTTTTATATTCCAAAGGAACATACTTTTAATAGTCCATCATGGAGAAGAATATAACGTGCCCACTACTTCTCATAAAACAACTCCAAACTGTTTTAAAAATTTGATCATAGTACGAAAAAGGTAAAGACTTTACAATAAACATTGCATTTACAGATTAAAAAATATAGAAAATGGAAGGAAATATCTAAATAAAAACGTTGAAGAAGAAGAAGAAGAAGAAGATACCTACTTTGAAAGGCCGTTCTCTAATACATACTGCTCCTCAGGGGACCAATCCATGACCAAAGCAGCTTCAGGTTTGACTCCTCCAGCCACCAAAGATGGAAATATAAGAGAAGTGGTGCTAGTGCTCGGCGGCAAAGAGTGATTATCCATTGGAAACTGATTCGAGCTACGACCTACTAAGATGCTCCCCAGAAGATATCGACTTTAGATAATTAGCCATTCAAAAACAAGAGAGATTAAGTAAGCCCTGAAAAGAAAAACAGCTGGAGGAGCATGAGATGAGCAATCCACCTTGGAGATAAAGCACTCTGGAAGCTATAGATATCCTCAATAAGAGAACAAATCTGCACCTAACCGACAAGAGTGCAACTAGGTTTGGAACAAACAACACGAGATGCTCTGGAGAGCAGCAGGAATGAAGATTAGAAGATGCGATGTGCAAAGAGGATAGGAGAGTAGCGTAGCAAATTGCGAACCCCAATGGAAGAAAGTCGAGGAGAGAGAGAGAGAGAGGGAGTTTAGTTTAGTAGCAAATGTTGGTGCTTGTTTGGTTCTGTTTTTGCAGAAGCACTTTGGTTTTGTTATATTCATATATGCCTTTGCTGTTTTTTATTTTATTCATTTTTGCTTTAGTGATGAAAACTAGACAAGTTAATTAAACTCTTCCAACCCAATTTATAACACTTTTGTGTTTATGGGTTTTCTTTTTTTATTAAATTGTTTGTTTTTATAGAAGTTTTGAACTTCTATAAACAGAAAAAATAGTATATAGGCCAATGACCTTTAGGTTTAGAGATATCTAGGCATCAGTATCTAGATACTACATATCAATCTAGATTTGATTCAAGATCTTTGCATATCTCTTAAAATAAAGTGTTCATTATTCGATTGTATACTAACATCAAAAGATAAAAATTTCTTCTACTAGTAGTGGTGGTGGTGGTCATCAGAGTCCCCATAAGCATCTGAGTGGCATTTATATTACACACACAAAAAGGTTTAGCAAATTTTCAAAGTAAATCCTGAATCTTTAAAATCTTAAACAAAAGTTCCTTACTTGAATACACACAAAGTAAAGAACCTGTCAATGCCGTTTAATACGTTTCTTGGTGTGTTGTATCATACAACTTGTATGTTCTCTTGAGGTTTTTTTTTCTCATCTAATATTATGGAAGAGATGTACCAATCACGTACATCTTTCAACATCTCAATAAGCCATGCATACGAGCTGAAAGATGTTTTCATATGGTCTGATTTTTTTAATTTCACAAAAAGAACTTCCAGCAAAACAAATACTCAAATCTCACTTTCTCGACTAAAAAAAAACAAAAACTTGGGTAGAGTATTGTACTCAATTATCGTGCAATGCCTTGGTGAGGTAGAGCCTGCTGAAGTTCTGGCCAGCCACTCTGCATAGCAATGGGTCGACTCATTATCAGTCTCTTACGAACTGAAATGGTTCAAGGTTGTAAAAAGAGTTAATCAGAGAACATACCCATTTATTTGGCCACAGAAGTTCGAAACTTGGTTTGTAATGAGGAAGCTCTCTAGCCTTGATGGTTCAGGGATCGGCTTAAATATTGGATTTGAAGGATCCTCCTCGGGCAAAGGCTCTTCTCCAGCTGATTTACGAGCCATGTTCTCCGTCCTATCAACCAAATCTCTTACTTAGTTACTTGGAAGATGAACAAGAGAAGCAAAAGACCAAGAAAAATGTTATATATAGGTCATTCACTACTCTTGCTGCTAACACATGTGACTAAAACTGTATCACCATCTAGTATAAAAACGAGTAAGCAGAACAATCGAACCAGAACTCGATCATTAAAGTGACCTACCTTCTCTTCTGGAGCCAGGCTTGCTGTTGCGCTTGCTGACGAGACAAGTTCCGGTAGTAATATTGGAACTGTAAAATAAAACAAAGATATTACATTACGATAGTTCGGAGGGTGAGGATTCAATTAACAGTGAAGAATAAATAGAGTATTGCATTAAGATACCTTTTGTTGCTCCATAGATAAATCATCCATGCATTTAATCAAAAACTCCATATTGTTCTCAAGGAAAGGAGTGGTTGATGAGTGCAGACGATCATAATCACCCTACAAAAGAGAAAATTTCGAAGAATCAAGGGTCAAACTTGGAGTATTGACAGAACGGCATAATCTCAATCCAAATACAAATCTCGTACCTGTGAGACAGGTGCATCAGTCTCCAGTTCGGTCATAAAGGCACTGACAAGGGCAGAGTTTGAAACCTTGATCTGCCAAAACAAAGTAATCGACAATTAAACCAAACCCTTTTTCCAAAGTAAGCTATGATTAAGTAATAGTTCCAATATAACTACTTAGTATAAGATTAGCTAGTAAGATGACAACATAGTAGGCAATGCTCTAGGGAACTCACAGGTATTTCCTCAAAAATATCCATCCAGGAGAAATTTTTCTCTCGCAACCTGTCAAAACAAAGCAGATTAAAACACCACAACTATCTCATGTGGCTCATAAAACTAGGTTTTTAATAGACCAGGATACATACTTCTCGCCTGTGAAGTTTCCTGCCCGGTACAACTCCATAAAG